>PVIH01006603.1:0-109184 GCA_004025045.1 Sigmodon hispidus
TGTGTTGGGAGGGGGAAGAGACCTTGAATAAGGATATACAGGGATGGAAAAAAAATTCAGAGGGAAAGATGAACACAAAGAAAATATATGTGTAGCAATCTTATTTGTATTTCCACCCTTGATAAGCCATGCTTATGATTCTTATCCTCTGTATAGTTATTGTTAACTCTTCCACATTTTAAATTCTTTTTACTGTGTTCTTTTTGGATAAATACAAAATAAAGAAGAAAAAAAAGGAAAGAAAAAAAAGAAAAAAAATTTAATGAAATTATTTATACTTTTAATTTATTAATTGTGTGGTTGCAATGTCTAGTTCACTCAAGATAAAAGTATTTTAAGTTGAATAAACTAAAACTGTTTCATTAATCAAAAGTTCCTTTAACACCTCAAATATAAGAATTGTCTCCAAATTAATTACTCACTATGTCTCGTTATGAAAAATTTAATGTCGACTGTATAATGATGCTAACATATTTTACTACTTACCCAACAAACTAAATTTGAATTATTTTTGGGAAATAATATTTTGTTATCTTTCTTATATTTTAGTTTGTTCATTAACATCTTTTATTTGTGAACATAACAGTAACACATTCTCGATTTATTATTAGTTTTTCATTTTTAATACTATCATTAAATGTTAGAATTTGTATTTCCTCCATTGTAAACATCACTATAAAATAGTCAACACTAGTGTTGTCAACACTATTGTCTGTAACCACTAAATTAGAGGCTTGATTCTGAGTTAATACACAACTCATTATAGGTAAAAAAAACTTTTAGCTCTGATGAAAGAGGATTAATGTGGCACGGTACTTAAAACTGTGTACTCCAGAAAGCCACCTACTTCTGCTGATTCATTAAAAGAATATTGAATGCCAGCCAGGCTTGAACAATGTTCAAAACCATTGCTTACATGTTTGACAGAAACATCTGGCAGCACAGATGCTGACTTCTGGAGAGCCATAATGATTTTGAGAGAAGGGAGACATTGTTGTACAGTTATTATCATGCTACTACTTCAGATATCTGAACACGGTGATCATTTGTGCTTCTCTGACAGCATATGCTTTCTCAGTTTTACAGATGAAATTTCTAAATCACATATAACATTGAATATGAGGATCATCAAGTGCTTTTAAGCTATCAAAAAGTTCTAAAAGAGCATAGAATATGTGATGAGATGTCTTGTTTTTTACAAGTGCTTTTCCAACAAACCTTGAGCTAGGTGACAAAAATTCATAGGCTAGCCTGTTACCAAGAAAAGTTGATGACAAAAACCTCTTTTGATTCACACTATGTTCTTGAAATACTCAAAAATACGTTTGTCAGATTTTGTACCAATGAAAGGATTTGGTCCTAGCTTTGTTTATCTCAGCTGTTATGAATTCTCCTTTTCCATTTTTTTTTGTTTTCTCTTAGAAAGATTATTATTAAAAAGGATGTGACAGCTGCTAGGGAATCTATCTGTTGTTTGCTTTTTAGAGCAATATTTCAGTAGTCATGTGAAACCATAAAAATAATGATCCCGAGATTTTTTGAAACCTTTCCTCTAACATTCAAAAACTGATTTGGTCACATAATAACCACTTTAAGTAGCCTGTCTTCATTTGAATACGGTTGCAACAATTAATGGGACAGGTTTTAAAGAGATATAATCATGACCAGGGTAGGCATGTTCACATTTTACTTCCCTTTGCTGATCAAGCAGAGCATCTGAATACAAGACTTCATGCATTGATTTTTCCATTCTTAATTTCACCAAATGTTAATGATAGCTTACAGTGTTCAGGGTATTCTAATAGGTGACACATACACAACAGTACCTGAAATGAACACAATTTCTGCCTTTCTGTAGTTTTCAAGTTAGTCGTAGGAGTTAGGTATTCAAATGCCTCCATGGCCAAGCAGGTAAAGATGATGAGTGAAGTCTAAATAGAAACATATAATTAGTGAGAAAGGATGTGCCTAAAGGGGAAAGAAAGTTATACCAGATAAAATCAAAATTCAAAACATGTTTAAACAATGAATCATACTTTTAATAAGAAGGTATTCCTGTAGTCTGAGTACTTTGGCTCTCCACTGGGAATATTAGCTTCTTATATGAATCACAGCATGGATGCCTGGACAAATTGAGAATCTCTGTACACCTAGCATCTGTCTTGAGAGCAACAGTGGGCTAGACTGGGTTTTGGGGAGTTTATCCACAAGTGGATGTTAAATCCTTGTCACTTTAGATGCTGATGGCCCACCACTCTATAGTTAACTGGCATAGCTATTCCTTCGGTACTTCTGGGCAGTATGCTGTTTGCCTCATTAATAGTAGCTTTATTATGTATTAAGCAATCTGTTTATTAATTTATAAGTAGAAAATTTTGGGGTGGAGTTGTACTTATTCAGTCTCATGTATTTGTTAAAAATTTTATTGTTTGAGTATTTCATGAACATATAAAATGTTCGAAGCATATAAATTATTTTTACAAATAGATAAAAATATTATGAGTAATACATCTAACAATGAATGGAAGTGGAGGCAGAGATCCATGGCTGAGCACTGAGCAGATCTCCCCAGCTGGAGAGCAGGGGAGAAGAGTCTGTATAAGCAAGGGGATAGGGATTATGAGGAGGAGTCCCACAGAGATGGATGCCTGGAGCTCTGGGAAGCACACTGAATCAAAATCAGCCACTGCAGAACCATAAGAAAAAGAGTAAGGCCCCCAAGGGTAGACAGCTGTTGATTGCTATGGGCAGTATGTGGAGCCTCCAGGGATAGGGTAAGACTGTGTGTGGGCTGGCATTTTGGATCCCATTCCCTGCAGAGCAGTGCCTAACCTAGACTTGATATTGGGACCTGCCTGGAATGGAGCCATGCTTACCTGATCTACCTTGGGACTTCCTGCTTTTTGCAGAGAGGGGATCAGAGGATGAGGTGGGGGGGGAGGCTGAAGGTAGACTGGGAGGGATTGGGAAGAAGGAAGAATAGGTGAGCAGGGGGATACATGGAAAAAAAGGACCTTTATAAAAATATATTTAAAACATGAATCTATCACTCTATTTCTACACTGGAAATCTCCATAAATTTTGACTAAAGATGATATATAACTCAAATTTAAGACTTAAATAGCAAACAGTATATCTATGTAAAGACCATTATATTATGTAGATGTGAGAATTGCAAAATTTTGCAATAATAGATATTTAAGAATGGATGAAGTTTGTTAAGTTACTTTCCTTACTTTAAATTGTAGTCAGAATTTTCTGACTTGTCTGGCATGGCCTAGTTCTGTGGTCTGGACCCTCAGTTCCACAGCTGCTTAGTTCCAAATAATCAAAAAAGGCTTCTATTAATTACAAATTGTTTGGCTTATGACTCAGGCTCATTATTAACTAGCTCTTATAACTCAACAACCCATTTCTATTAATCTATTGTATTATCATGTGTTTTGTGGCTTTACCTGTGTTTCATTACATCTTGCTTTCTTGGGCAGCAGCTTGCAGCTTCTCCTTGAATCTGACCTTATCAGTCTTTATCAATGCTTAGATTTCTCACGTGCCTCTACCTGCTTTGCCATAAGCCCAAACAGCTTCTTTACTAGAAAATGGCAACAAAATATATTCACAGAATACGGAAAGACATCCCACATCAGTATTCCTATATCATACAATAAATACATAAATTAAATAATCATAAATAATAAAAATAACAGTAATAAAATAGCTAAAATTAACCATTTTATGTTTCCGACAATTAACCTGATAAAACTAGAACAAAGTTAGTATTAAACAAATTTTCCAAACTCATTTTATTATTAATGAATATAGTTATTACTGACTCTAGTAATGTTAGTCTTCTGGAATCAAATGTTCCTTATAGTATCTGTACTACTCGCACTACCAACTTATTTAACTACCAATTCATTCTTTCTCTTTTGCTTTGTGTGTGTGTGTGTGTGTGTGTGTGTGTGTGTCATGTGGGAGTGTGCGTGAATTTGACACGACTCAAATTTAAATGTCAAAGGACTTTAGGTAGTAAATTCTCTATCATGTGGGGGTCAAGAGAGCAAATCCAAGCCACTTATCTTGACAGCAAGATACTTGACCTAGTAAGCCATTTTGCTACTCTCAAGATATTTGTGTATAGTGTTTTATGTTAACTGGGTAATGTTTTGTTAGAGCTTTCTTTAATTAAAGCTTTCGGCATATAGTTAAAGTATATGAAGTTTTCAACATTACTCCCTAATTTTTTAAATCAAAATTATGATATAAATAAAGTAATAAAAATATTTAGGTATCTATCACACATGTCAGCCTTCATCATAGTTTCTAAGATCATGCAATTAAAATGTTTTTGCCTTTATTAGAACTTTCCACTAAGGATAGCTAAATCTACATTTGTTATTTGATTTGGGCCATATACATATTATTAATAGAAAGTAAAAATGTTTTGGATGACTCTCTTCTGCAAAGGAATGTGAGATATTTTAGTGCTTTATTATGTACAAAATAATGAAATGTTAAAATAAGATTTCTGGGAATGATAGACAAAATGACATACTGAATTTGTGGTTTAGTGATTTTTTTTTAAATAGAACACATAATCAGTAATCATTATAATGATTTGTACTCAATGATCCCCTGTGACTTAGTTAAGGTTACTACTGCTGTGATGAAACACCAAAATTAACTTGGGAAGAAAAGAGTTTATTTTGCTCACTGTTTTATATAATAGTTTACTATCAAAAGCAATGGGAGGAGAAACATGAAGGCAGGATCAGGTACAGACATCATGGAGGAATGCTGCTTACTGGTTTTCTCTCAATGGCTTGTTCAACCTACTTTCTTTTAGAATGCAGGACCATCAGCTCAAGGATTGACCATCAATCACTAAATAAGGAAATGCCTTATAGGCTTTTTTTGATAATCAGATATTATGGAGGCATTTTCTTAATTGAAATTCTTTCTCTCAGATGACTTCAGCTTATTTCAAGTTGACATAAAACAATTCAGTACACTCTGTTATTGAATTTCATTTTATTTTATTATGAGGCTTTTTTTTACACAGTAGCTCAGACTGGCATGGAACTCACTATTACATATATGTTTGATCCTCTTGAATCTATTGTCAAATGCTTTGGTTACCCGACTGTGCCATAACAATAACATGGTCACATTGTTGGAGAGTAAATAGTATACTCTACAAATGCAATTCTATCACTCAACCAACTGATCTATATCTCTGGTCCATCCTACATCAATTTAATACTTATAAGTGAGATTTCAAGTCTGTTTTCTCTGTGAATAAATTATAGACAATTCTCAGGCAAGCTATGTAATTTTTATTAGAAAATTAAAAATGTATATGTTCACAATTACCAAGTTCTTTTCCAAGCTTGTGGTATGTGCATTTTTCTAAATTTTCATGTTATTGTTTAATATTTGGCATATCTTTTTAAAATTTATTCTTGAGCTGAGGGCATCTAGGTTTTTTCCAGGTTTTGGCTATTACAAATAATACTACTATAAACATAGTTGAGCAATTGTCCTTGGGGAAAGAAAGTGCATCCTTTGGGTATACACCCAAATGTGGTATTGTTCAATAATTTGTTAGATTGATTTTCAGTTTTCTGAGAAACCATTATAGCAATTTCCAAAGTGGTTATCCAAGTTTACATTTTCACCAGCAATGGAGGACTGTTCTTACTCCATATAACCTCTAGCATAGGCTGTAATATTTTTAATCTTAGCCATTCTGACAGATATACACTGGTATGTCACTGTTGTTTTGATTTGCATTTTCCTGATGACTAAGGATGTTGAGCAGCTCTTTATGTATCTTTTAGCCTTTTGAAGTTCTTCTGATGATAATTCTCTATTTAGTTCTATAACCCAGTTCTTAATTTGGTTATTATGTTCTTTGATCTCTAGTTTTTTTAGTTTTTTATATATTTTAGAGATCAGCCCTTGGTCAGATGTACGGTTGGTAAAGATCTTTTTTCACCCTGTAGGCTGCTGTTTTGCTTTATTGATTGTGTCCTTTGCTTTACAAAAGCTTCTCAATTTCAGGAAGTACCATTTATTTGGTTCATTCACACAATAAAGTACTAGTAACTCATATGTTTAAAAAATGACACCCTGAAATTTGCAGGCAAATAGATGGAATTAGAAAAAAAATTATCCTGAGTGAGGTAACACAGAACCAGAAAGACAAGCATGGTATGTACTCAGTCATATGTGGATTTTAGACATAAAGCAAAGAATAACCAGGCTACAATCCACAACATCTAATGAGCTAGGTAACAAGAGAAACATAAGGGGACATTCATGTACCCCCTGGAAAGAGGACATAGGGAATATCTCCTAAGTAAATTGGGACCATAGCAGGGTGGGGGTAGGGGGAACTGGGGAGGGAGCAAGACAGGATGAGAGGGTGGAATTGGGGGAGGGCCAACAACAAAAGAGATACCTTGATAGAGGGAGTCATTGTGAGATTAGAGAAACCTGGTGCTGGGGCAATATCTAAGAACCCACCAACATGACCCCAGCTCAGCTTCCAAGCAGTGGTGGAGGAGATGTCTAAATTAGCCTTTCCCTATAAGCAAACTGATCACCACCCTAACTGTTATTATAAACCTTCATTCACTAACTGATTAAAAACAGATGCAGAGATCTATAACTCAGTACTGGGTCAAGCTCCCCGGCTCGGCAAAAAGGGGGAGAGAAACTATATGAGCAAAGAGGTCATGATCATGATGAGGAAACCCACAGAGGCAGCTGACCGGAACTACCAGGAACTCACTGCCTCTGAACTGAGAGCTGGGGAACCTCCATGGGTTGAACTAGGCCCTCTGAATGAGGATGACAGCTCAATGGCATGGACAGTTTATGGGGTCTCTGGAAGTGGGATAAGAACTTATTCCTTGTGCACAAACTGAACACGTAGAGACCATTTCCTACAGAGGAGCACCTTGATAAGCCTTGATGCTGGGAGTGGGGCTTAGTTAACTGGATGTAACAAACTGGATTAACTCACCCTGGACGTCCTTACCCTCTCTGAGGAATGGATGGGGGTATGGTACGGAGGGAAGGACTGAGGGATGACTGGGAAGAGGGGAGGAAAGAGTAACAGTAGTATGTATGTTAAACAACAAACAAAAAACCTTCTAAATTTTTAAAATTTTGCACATCTAAGTAACACTTAACGGGACACATCTACTAACCTCTTAAATATCTCTCATTTTCCTGCATTACTCCTTTTCTCAAATCATGAATCAGAAGTATCCTCCCAACTTCACATGTTTGAACATCTCCTTCCTAGTTGGTAGTAAAACTTTTAAGCTAGTTGTATGCTGCAAACAGCCCATAACACAGCCATGCTTCTTGGCCAACAATCTTCTGCTCTCTCCCTCTCCTTCTCTTCCTGTGCCTCCCCTTCCTCCTTTTCTTCTTCCTCTTCTTCATATTTTCCTTTATTGTCTTCTTCTTTCACTTAATCTTATATGATCTTTGTAGCTTTAATTTTTTTATACAGTATATTTTGATTATATGTTTTTTCTTTTCTCAACTTCCAGATAGTCCATTTCTCCTTTCTCACCCAACTTCTTATTTTGCTTTATGATCAATTGATATGTAAGCAAACCCATTCTCACCACCCTAATGATGGCATGCTTTCCGAGCCTTGAAATTATGAACTAAAGTAAATTCTCCCTGAAGTTGCATCTTTTATATATTTTGTTAAGAAGACTAGAAGAGTATTCAA
This sequence comes from Sigmodon hispidus, assembly GCA_004025045.1. Taxonomy (NCBI): domain Eukaryota; kingdom Metazoa; phylum Chordata; class Mammalia; order Rodentia; family Cricetidae; genus Sigmodon; species Sigmodon hispidus. The sequence goes on from PVIH01006603.1 coordinate 7,757, forward strand.
TAAAAAAGTTTTTCCCTTTTTAATATCCATCATTTCTTTACACATAGGGAACAAATGAAAAGATACTCTGGGTTTATCAGAGTTGGAGCAATCCTTCCATCTAATGTAGTATTCCCACTCAGTATCCTCTTTTACACAGGACCATACAAAGGTTCCTTGCTTAACACCAGGCCACAGGCACTGTCTCTAACAGTGATGCTGCCCGTTTGTGAGTCCTCGGATATATAGCTCTATACAAGCACAGTAAACTATTTTTGGTAACACATGAATCCTTTTTCTAGGGTGCCATTCTGTTACAGGCTCCCTGGGTAACTTCTTAACATGCAACCCCCAGACAGTACTGTAATTGCATTTTAGTTTAGCTATCTTTACATTTGAATGCTAAGGAATGTTTTTGTTTTTATTCTCCATTGAAATAAGAAATTGCTACTTCACATATTACTTTATTTTTTATTTTTCTACATGTGCAGGTTCTGTGTGTGTGTGTGTGTGTGTGATATAAATGTCTACCTTGGAAATGGAGTTATGGATGGTTGTGAGCCATCATGTGTGATCGGGGAATCAAACCTGTGCACTCTGCAAGAGTATCAAGTACTCTTGTCTGCTCAGACATCCATTGGCCATCAATCTTGGAAAGTAATATAAGGAAGTATGTTAGTATAAAGTCTAAATTCCTTTTCATTTAGACCTTTGGATGATAAGCTACAGACATGACAGCTTGTAAATCTGTTTTCTTGGGACAGAGTGAGTCTACTGTTGATTGTTTCTCACAGGGTAATGATGTCATTACCGATGGTCTTCAGAGCCTATTTATTCAAGGGAGTTTTGTGAATTGGTTAATATTTAAAATCAGTTATAAAAGTACAAAGAAGCAAAGTTCCATTTTAGTTTTTCTTCTTTTGTGCTGATGTAACAAGACTGTGAAGAAAGGAATTTATTTCAATTGCAAATTGTAGTTCACTGTTGAGTGAAGCTAGCATGAGAAACTGGAGGGAAGAACTGAAACAGAGGCCTTGCGTGATGCTGCTTAATGGCTCCAATTTCATGACACCCACATTGGTTTCTTATGACCCCCAGACCACCTGCATAAAAGAGGCACCAACAATGGAGGCATGTGCCCTCCCACTGCTATAGTTAATTTTTTTAAAAGGGCACAAGTGGCCACAAATAAATTTATTTTTGTATTTTATTTTTATTATTGTTTTTTGTAAGTTAGTGTCAAACATTATATAAAAAAGCAAAACATTCAGAATAGATAACAAAAAACTCATAAGAAATAAAACATCTCTTTCCTGTAAAATACATGAAATATAAAAATTAAAATTTAAAGCTTCTCAAGCCAGGTTAGGTCAGCTACATATAAAGAAAGCACAGTAAGTCACACCTAATGCCCAGGGATACACTATGGCCATCACAAATTTCTGCTAAGCAACCCTTCTATAGACAAAGTAGAAGTTTTTTGGTGTGTGTTTCTTTTTTTAATTTATTTTTGAATACAGTCTCGTTTTTTTTTTTTTTTACCCATGTATTCCCATGTAAAAACCTCCATCTCCCTCCCCTCCCAGTCATTCCCTCTTCTCTCCATCTACTTATCTCCTCCTCAGCAAGGGCAGGAGGCCATAAGGTCCCAAGGTGGCTTAGTTCAACATCCACTCCTGACAGATCTGCTTTCCTTACCCTCACATCAAGACTGAGTCAGGTGTCCCTCTGAAGGAAATGGGCTCCAAAGTGCCGGTTCAAGGTTTTTCAGATCCCAAGCTGTCCAGTGGTTGTGGTTTGCAGCTTGGGTGTCTTTTGCTTTTTGTTTAAAGTCCATTAATGAGTGAGTACATCCCTTGCTTATCTTTCTGGGTTTGTGATACCTGGCTGCATTCCAGAATGGCAGAACAAGCTGACATTCTGACCAACAACAGAGGAGTGTTTCCCTTGCTCTGCAGCCTCTCCAGCATAGGCTATCATTTGTGTCTTTAATCTTAGCTCTTCTGACATATGTAAGGTGATATCTCAAAGTTGTTTTGATTTGCAGCTTTCTGATGGCTAAAGATGTTGATCACTTTTTCAAGTGCCTTTCAGCCATTTGTAATTCTTCTGCTGAGAATTCACATTTTAGTTCTGAATCCCATTTTTTAATTGGGTTATTTAGGGCTTTGGGCTCTAGTTTCTTGAGTTCTCCATATACTTTATAGATCAGGTCTTTGCCACTTGTAGGATTGGTGAAAATCTTTTCCCATTCTCTAAGCTGTCCTTTTGTCTTATTGACTGTGTCTTTGGCTTTACAGAATCTTCTCTGTTTCACGAGGTCCCAGATACTGATGGTTGTTCTTAGTGCCAGTGCTACTGGTGTCATATTTAGGAAGTGGTGACTTGTGTCAATTTGTTGGAGGGTATTTCCCACTTTCTTTCTATCAAGTTCAGTGTGGCTAGGTTTTGTTGAGGTCTTTGGTCCAGTTGGGTTTGAGTTTTGTGCAGGGTGATGGGCTTGGATCTATTTGCATTTTTCTAAACACTACCATCCATCTATGCCAACACCATTTGTTGAAGATACTGTCTTTTCTATTGAATATTTTGGGCCTCTTTGTCAAAAATCAGGTGTTCCTAGGTTTTTGGGTTAATGTCAGGATCTTCAATTCAATTCCATTCATTCACAGTCTGTTTTTATGCCAGTACCAGGTTGTTTTTATTTCTGTAGCTCTATAGTATAATTTGAAGTCAGGGATAGTGAGTCCTCCTGAGGTTCTTTTGGAGAGCAAAATTGTTTTGACAATCCTGGCTTTCCTGTTATTCAAAATGAAACTGGGTATTGTTCTTTCCAGGTCTGTAAAAAAATTGTGTTGGGATTTTGATGGGAACTGCATTGAATCTGTAGATTGCTTTTGGTAGGACTGCCATTTTTACTATATTGATCCTACCTATCTAAGAACATTGAAGATCTTCCCACTTTCTGATATTTTCTTCAGTGACTTAAAGGTTTTATCAAATAGTGTTTTAAATCACTTTATTCACCCATAATCTTTCAATGAAAAAATGTTTTTGCTTAAAGTCTACTAATGAATGAGTACATCCTCTGCTTATCCTTCTGTGTTTGTGAGACTTTGCACAGGAGTATATTTCCCAAATCCATCATTTGCCGGCAAGTTTAATATCAATCTTTTATAATCATTTTCTTAATTGTGGTTTCCTCTTCAAGATGCCTATAGTGTATTTTATAGTGGCAAAAACCAAAACAAAATAAAACAGCACAGGTTTTACTTATAATTATGGATCAGGAAGGGGTCTTTAGGTCACTATTTGTTCTCAACAAACAGAAATCCCCATTTAATTTATATTACCTCTTTTGAGGAATTACCTTGATGTTACCCAAAGTTAACTTTTCTTGGAACAAGCCTCTAACCTACCTTCTTTTTTTAACTGATAGCTTATAGGGGATCTCTCCAGGCACATAGTATTTTTCTTTGAGATCTAATGCCTTTCTTTAGTGGTTTCAAAATGAGTTTCTGGAAGTTTTATCACCAGAAATTATATAACCCCCAAATTTCAACTTTGTTGTATCTCTGTACTGAACCATGGACATGTTTGTTATGGAAATGGTAAAGAACCTCTATTCTGAGGAGCATGCATTACTTCTAGAGCAGCAGTTCTCAACCTGTGGGTCATGAACCCTTTGGGGGAAGCACATCAAATCTCTGCATATCAGATACTTACATAACAATTTACAACAGTAACAAAATTTAGATTTATAAAGTAGTGATGATAAAATTTTATGGTTGTGCATCACTACAACATGAGGAATTGTATTTAAAGATTACAGCATTACGAATTTTGAGAACACATACTCTAGAGAGAGGAGAAAACAGCTTTTAAGGGCTCATATTTTCAAATTTTTAAGGAATAGATGATCTGCTACCTTGTTGCTAGGTAACCTAGAGAAATTTAAGTAAAAATGCCATTTGTCACTGGATTGGTAGAATTAAAGAATTTTTACTTGTAAAATGTTTTAAACAGTTGAGGTACATAAGTATCAAATAAAGCATAGGATGTTAATGCCTCAGATCTTTAAACCTCTATGTTGCATAGGAATAGTTTGGAAAAAAAGAGAAGCTTGGTGTTGTGTAATTGTGTGTGCTGTGTTTTTTGCTTCTGAGGAATAATGTTTAACGTCTCTTGACAGCTAAGCTGTGAGGGTATGTGAAATAAAGACTGATTAAACGCAATACACCAGACAGGTCAAAGGTATGCATTACTGTCCATGATAAAAATCTGTAAGGGAGAGAAGTTGTAGTGATTCACAATACTGTGTGTGTTAAAATACTGGAACTTTAAATAATTAAGATACACTTACATTGATTAAGATCAAGCCTCAATTATATTTAAGTGAAGGCAGATCATGCAGGTAAACGTATATAAAAAAGGACTGGTATTTTGTGGAGTTTGTTATCTCAAAGAAACTATGATGGACTGAAAACACATGACTTCCAAGATTACTCAAGCACACATAAGTCAAGCATCTTCCATTCTAGCAGATGTGACCCATAGCCATAGCCACTGAAAATGCCATTTAAAAGCTACTTCTCTACTTGCCATGATTTTCTCCAGTGCTTCCAGTTTCAAAGTGACAGGGCCCAAAATGGCTATGTGTGAAGCTATGGACCCTTCAGCAGAGAAGAGTAAGATTTATTAAAATTTTGCATTAGAAACGCAGTCATTACGTTTTGATGAATATTGGATGTTTGTATTTCCATTTCTATTCATGACTGTTTTTGTATACCTCACGATATGCCTTGCTAAATCTTATGTGTTACTACTTATGCTGTTTTAACAAGTAGTGTATATTTTTCTGGATAATAGTAAGCTGAATTTGGAATACTCAGGCAGTATTTTATGGTAGACTTACTGGAGAAGCCAATAACAGATGCAGAACATTGTGCCTCACCCAAACCCAATGATCAGAGCCACTAAAGTTTCAAAAGGAGCATTGGCTTTTTTTGTAACAGGCTCTCTAAATAACAATAGTGTGCACCCAGCTTTGAGGACCATTTTAAGAACCATTTTCTTTCATTTAAACTCTTCTTCTGTTCCTTCCTTTCTTTCGTCCTTCCTTCCTTCCCTTGTTTTTTTTTTTTTTTAATTTTTGAGACAGAATTTTTCTATGTAGTCCTGGCTGTCCTGGACGTCATTATGTAGAACAGACAGGCCTTGAACTCATAGATATTCCCCTACCTGTGCCTTCTGAGAGCTGAGAATAAAGGTGTGTGTCACCATGCCAGGTGAGAGACATTTTTTCAAGAGGTTCAAATACAGAATATTAAGACTGAGGCTCTAAGAGAAAAAACTAAGCAAATTAATATTTGTTAAAAATATTTAATGAAAAGGTTAAATTCAGATCAGCTCACAATCAAGGAGGAACAGCAAGTGACTCAGAGATTGTGTCAGACTAAGAATTGTTTGCTTGTTTGTTTTTAATTTAATTGAACGCCAGACATGATTACCATTTTAGCATTCTGAAGCTTTTGAAAAACCTAAATAAAATGTTTCAGAAGAACATAAATGAAAAAGGTGCTTTGAAGTGAAGGCAACTAACATTACATGTGTGACACTGTCAGTACAAAATAATAAAAAGAAAGAGAAAAACATCCTTCTGGTGCACAATAAACTTCCTCTTCTTTCTTTAGACTAAATATTAGATAAATATTTCAGCTACCTACATGAATATGCTGTCAATAATTTTCTGCATATATGAAGTTCATCATTTGGAGATTAATTATGTAATTAGTATATACAGAATTACATACAATGTGGTCATTAGAATCTGATGTAATAAATACTTTAAAGCATCCTATACCTTTATGATAGTTGAAAGTAGCACTTAATGATGAAGTATAAAAAAAGCACATGTCATATTCTTCTAAAATGCTAGCCAGATATTCTCTGAAACTAGATCTCCTCCAGCATTCAGAACTTAGAACTTAAACAGATGTAACTGTGTATATCACATACTCAGATACTGCTAACCTGTGGGAAACAACAGTTCTGCTCTCCATATTTAGTGTGTTCAGGTCAAAAGATGAAGGTTTTAGGTTAAACCATATATGTGTTTTCAATATAAAGAAGTTAATGAGGTTCTATGTGATGGTCATAATGTAATAGTCTCACTTAAAGCCTTTGTCACTACTACATTTTTTTCCCTCCTTACCTTCCAGGTACCTTTCTTCAGTCCTTCTTTTCCCCTTCCTGTTCCATGCTTTCCATCTTTCTCCTTATCATTGAAAAGTATATTTTCAAAAATAATGTGCAAATATCTGCCTAAGTGCTTTTCTTACATAGAAAATTGTGTGTGTATGTGTGCACATATCATAAACATTTGAGTGACAAGAGAGTTTCATTAATGTTTGAGATGTGTCCATGTGTAAAATTATCAAACAAAATCACTGAATTTGCCTTCTTATCACAAAAATAGGTGTTTCTTGCCATGATCTGAAGTCTAGTTTTCTTTTTTTAATATATATTTATTATTTCGTGATTTTACATCATGCACCCCGTGAAACTCAGTTAATCAGACCTCTCAGATTCACACCCATGCTTATGATCCCCTCATTTTCAAAAACACCAATTCATGATGCTCATTTACTTACTGGAGCAAAATTAAACTCCTTGTGGCCAGACCCTTAAAGAAAACAAGTCTTTCCTCACCAGCATCGCTGCCAGAGGCCATCAATGCAGAGGTGAGGCACTGTGTCATTGTCATTTAGCTATGTTTTAGCCTTGAGCTCTTGTGTACAATGAAGTCTAGTTTTCTTACTGTCTTTCCAGTATGATATCATAGGACTATCTGCTGCCATTTAGTATGTGTTCACCCACAGAACCATGACTGTAAATGAGGAGGTTTAGAAAATAGTGGCCATCTTAAATCTGTGAACTATTAAACTGACTCTGTTCCCCACATGTGTAAACAGAATGTGATATTGATGTCTCAGTTTCCATCATTTGGGGAAATCAATACAATCTGATGCAGTTTCAGGAGCTTATTAAGATTCCTAACTACCGAAGATTTTGGATTTGATTGGCTTAGGGGAATACATTCCATCACAGATTTTCAAAATGATGTTTATTTGATTAATACCAATCTAATTCTTCTAAAAAATTAAAATAAGCAATTTTGTTTAACACCCTACCTCAGAGAAGAAGCCCATGATGCTCAGCTGTACAGTATATGTAACTGAGCAAAGCTAGGAGTGGGTACAATGACCTTGTCCTGGAAAGAAGAAACCAATTGTTGTTTAATATCAGATGGTAAGCTCTGAAACCATACATACAAATAAAATTGGACTTAACAGGTTACATTTTGTAATTATATAAGTATATACATACACATATTTGCCACCAATAAAAATCAGTGAAAGAAGGGGTCATAAAATTAAAAAGCAGATATATAGAATGGTTTGGAGAAAGGAAAGAAAATGGAGAAATGTGATTCTGTTATGAAGCATCTCAAGAATGAGATTGAAAAATATTAAATATATGATGTAGACACATACATGCAAAGATTTATTCAACCATAAAAATAATTGAAATGGAAAAATAGGCAAGCTGAATTTATCACAGAAAGTGAAATAAATCAAACATAGGAAGACAACAATTATATGTTGTCTCTCATATGTGGATCCTAGATATTATATCCTAGATATTATATGTGTCATCTATCATCTATCTATCTATCTATCTATCTATCTATCTATCTATTTATATCATTTATCAATCTATCATTTGTATGCCCATCCATTCTTCTAGTCTAGTCTATGTATCTATTTAGGGAAAGAAAGGAAATCAGTTGTTGGGGTAGAGAAAGTAAAGCTTATGGGAGTGGATATGGACAAAGTATATAATATATTTGAAATAATAAACCATGTTAGAAAGTTCTTAGTTCAAAACTATGAATAAAGGAAAAATTTAAAGTCTAGAAACTACATGATGTTGTATTTGAAATAATAAATATTGTCAGTTCTTCATCTGTTTTTAAAGGCTGTTAAAGTAATAGAGGGAGTATTGTTAAAATTAAATAGTCACATGTTCACATAAGTAAAACAAAATACAGTAAAATATTTTGCCATATTGTTGGTGGTTACTAATATTAGCTACATATTTTGAACTCACTTTAAATTAAAATTGACTTTACTCAGGATTGAGTATTAGAGCAATTCTTGTTTGACAATAGTGGCACTTACTTTTCAATTAAGTACTCAGGAGGCAGAGGCAGGCAGATCTATATGAATTCATGGCTGGCCTTGTTCTCAAAGCAAGTTTTAGCACAAACAGGACTGTTACACAGAGGAAAAAGTGTGATTCTTAAAAAAACTCCTATGAGTTTTGAGAATTTATGTATATAGCAATTTCATTGTGTTTTGGCATTAATGGGTTAAAAACTTTGGGCAGATATCAAAATAGATGTTCAAATTCATTAAGTATAAAGATTTTTATTTTTATTTAACTTTTTTTCCTGTATAATCTGAAAAATGGGCTAAAAGACATATATTTGGTTTTCAAGTCAGTTAAGTGAACAGCAATCCAAAATAAAATAATAAGTAGGGTGAAAGAGATAGATAATTAAATAAGTATAGATGAAAGATAGATAAATGAATGGATGGATGGATGGATGGGTAGGTAAGTAGGTAGATAGATGATAAATGAAATATTTTCAAATTTTGCATTTAAAATATCTAGAGGAAATCAAGTATTCAGACTCCTTGAGGGATTTAGCTATTCCTGACAGAGTCTTAGATTCATGAGTCTCCCCTCTACTAAGGATTATCAGAATAAATATATAAATAACAGCAGAAAGATGACATCATTAAATTGTGCACTATCACGATTCAGCAGATGAGTCTGTCTGCTGGAGCTCCTCATTGAGCTTTTATTTTATAGATAAGCTTCTCATTACTGAACTTTGAACTTCTCTTTACAATTGCAGTCATTTTTATGGTACAGCACAAGCATAGTAATGTCTATTGGAAATAGTCTCTTTTCAGATCCTCCCAGGACACAGGGCTTTTCTTTCTTTCTTTCTTTCTTTCTTTCTTCCTTCCTTCCTTCCTTCCTTCCTTTCTTTCTTCCTTCCTTCCTTCTTTCCTTCCTTCCTTTCTTTCTATCTTTGTTTTCATCTATTACCATTTTATTGATTTTTAAATATCATTGGTGGTGGTTTACTGCTAGGAAATACTTTGCTTTTTGATTAAAGTTCACTAATGAGTGAGTGCATCCTGTTCTTACCTTTCTGGCTTTGTGATAACTCATTCAGAAGGATATTATCCAAATCCATCCACTGCCTGCAAATTTTAGGATATCATTTTTTTTCTAACAGCTGAGGAGTACTCCATTGTTTAGATGTACCACAGTTTCTTAATCCAAGTTGAGGGGATTCTAGGTTGTTTCCAGGTTATTGCTATTACGAATAATGCTGCTATGAACATAGTTGAGCTAATGCCTTTGGAGTGTGAATGTGCATCTTTAGGGTATAAGCCCAATAGGGGTATTGCTGGATCCTTGGGGAGATTGATTCCCAGTTTTCTGAGAAACTGACATACTGCATTCCAGAGTGCCTGAACAATTTTATATTCCCACCAACTGTGGAGGAGTGTACCCTTTGCTCTGCAACCTCACAAACATAGGCTGTCACCTGTGTTTTTCTATCTTAGCCAGTCTGAGAGGTGTAAGGTGGAATCTTAAAGTTTTTTTGATTTGCATTACTATGATGGCTAAAGATGTTGAACAATTTTTCAAGTGCCTTTCAGCCATTTGTAATTCTTCTACTGAGAATTCCCTTTTTAGTTATGAACCCCATTTTTTGATTGAGTTATTCAAGATTTTGTGCTCTAGTCTCTTGAGTTCTCTATATATTTTAGAGATCAGTCTTCTTTCACTTGTAGAGTTGGTGAAAATCTTTTCCCAGCCCTTTACTCTGTGCCTGTGACTGTATATCTTGTTTACTCTATCTATGGTAATTGATAGTTTTGATGGGTATAGTAGTCTTGGTTGGCAGCCATGCTCTTTTAGTGTCTGTATAACTTCTGACCAAGACCTTTGTTTCATTGTTTCCATTGAATAGTCAGGTGTTATTTGGATGCGCCTGCCTTTATAGGTAAGTTGACCCTTGTCTTTTGCAGCTCATAACATTTTTTCTTTGTTCTTTATGGTTTGTGGCTTGATTATTATGTGGCAAGCAAACTTTTGGGGGGATCAAGTCTATTTGGTGTTCTGTAAGCTTCCTGTATATTTATAGACATTTCATTCTTTAGGTTGGGAAAGTTTCCTTCTATTATTTTATTGAATACATTATCTGTGCCTTTGAGCTGGTATTCTTTTCCTTCTTCTATTCCTATTATTCTCAGGTTAGGTCTTTTCATGATGTTCCAAATTTCCTGAACGTTTTATGTTATGGCTTTTTGGTTTTCATATTTTCTTTGACTGATGTATCTATTTCTGCTATTGAGTCTTCTACTCCAAAGAGTCTCTCTTCCATCTCTTAGATTCTGTTGGTTATGCTTGTGTCTGTAGTTCTAGCTCTTTTCTTCAGATTTTCTATTTCCACATTTGCCTCATTTTGTGCCTTGTTTAGTGCTTTTATTTCTAGGTCGATCTTTTCCTTTGTTGTTATAGTCCAGGTCCCAGAAAAGGTATCTTGAGAATGCTTAACACATCTGGGTCCAAGGGGATTGAGGGGCAATCCTATTTCTGAAGCAGATTACTCAGTGAGTTCAAAAAGCTCATAACATTTTACTATTACAATTAAAATTACATGGATGCATATCATTGTACAGACTTCAACTCTAATTGATTTGTAATTCCCACTACAGTTGTACTTATTTATTATAATTGATACAATGTACATTTAGATAAAAAAGAATTTTTATGCTAGGTAAATGTTCCTAGACAATATTGTTGGAATAAGCACAATAGAAATTCCGACCATCTTTAGCACAGAAGCAATGTTTCAACTATTTTTGGTTTTTATTTACTTGATTCCATGGATATATGTTCATAGAGAGGCAATATATAATTTCTCATCATACTGATAATGAATATCTGTAGTGACAATAATTAATATGATTGTGACTAGTTTCTAAGAGTCTCAAAGATGAAGGTATTTTTAAAGGAAAGAATATAACCTAGATAATAATTCACATTAATTAGAAACTTAAGTCTTCCAAAATTTCTTCAAAAATAACTCATAACACTAGAAAACATTTTCAATAAATACTCCTTCAATACATTCACATTTGTAATTTGGGGACATAATTTTAATAAAATACATGCAAGTTCAAATGGCTATTTTTGTTGAGTTCTTACTAAATTAATTTTATTTCATCAAATATGAGTGATCTTTACAAAGATTCAAGTACAAATGCAGAAATTTAATTCCACCAAGACCAAAGATAGAAAAAAAAAACTTAAAAAAAAGAAAGAAGGAAAGAAAAGAAAGAAAGGTTAACACTTACCCAGGATCATTTTGGGTTAATAATTTGTTGGTGTGTATTTTCTTTGACCCTTAAATAATTATTAAGTATCATAGGACTAGAAGTATTCAGATTCTTATGTGTGAGTGGAAGAAATTTTTGTGGTTAATTTTAAAGAAAGAAAAATTTGTAGAGCTATTATGCTGTTCACAGAGTATGTCTGAAGACTGAATTAAAGATATTTAAAGATGGAATGGAGCAAATAAAAGTATACAAAGTACAGAATTGTCCTCAGTTACCATTTCATAAGTATAGCATTACTGGCTATGCCATCATGTAGCTTACAGCCTTGAGATAGGACAAAAAAAAAAAGGAATATCTTTAATTTTTAGAGACCGTAATTCTTAGGATGGGACAGTAATGAGTAGGGTTGGCATAACAAAGTCACAAATATTCCTCTTCAGTAATAGAGGCAAGGTCTGTCTTTTAGTAAAACAAATCATTACACATCATCTTCCCAAATAAAGATGCTTTCTGGTATTTAACGACAGTCATATCACTGCAGTTTCTTTTTTATTTTTTGTAATAAAATACCCTGGCAATTTATAAGGTAAAGGATTTACTTTTACTAAAGTTCCAGTTTATATTATATGACAGTAAAGAAGTCACAATCACAGAAACTTGAGGGATCTGTTAGTAGAGGAGCCATAACCTCTGACTGAGAGGGAAGAGTATAGGCTAATGCTTGTGGTGGAATGTTTTTTGTATGATGTAAATAAATAACTGTTTGGACCCATGTAGGGCACCGTAGAAGTGGGTGGAGAATCAAAGGCAGCCAGGTAGGAAGAAAGAGTAGAGTTTATTAGTCACCATTTGTCTCTTGAAGAAGAAGCATGTAAGAATTTAGGTGAGCCACGGGCTACAAGCCACGTGGTGGGTAGATTAATGGAAATGGGTTGATTTAAAAAAAAAAAAAAAAGAGCTAGTTAGTAATGTGTTTAAGATATGGGCCAAGCAGTGTAAAGCATATAAGCATGTGATTTATTTTTTTGGGGGGGGCAAAAGTTGTGGGCGCACAGACTAGGCTCCACACCGCCGGCACCACACACGTGTCAGGTCATAAATTTTTAGGCTCAAACAGGCTAAAAAAAACATATTACAACAGATGGCGCCCAATGTTCTCTGTACGATGTAAACAAATAACTGTTTGGACCCATGCAGGGCACTGTAGAAGTGGGTGGAGAATCAGAGGCAGCCAGGTAGGAAGAGTAGAGTTTACTAGTCGCCATCTGTCCCCCGAAGAAGAAGCATGTAAGAATTCAAGTGAGCCACGGGCTGCAAGCCACGTGGTGGGTAGATTCATGGAAATGGGTTTATTAAAAAAAAAGAGCTAGCTAGTAATGTGCTTAAGATATGGGCCAAGCAGTGTAAAGTATATAAGCGTGTGATTCATTTCTTTTGGGGGGCAAAAGCTGCGGGCGCACAGACCAGGCTCCACACCGCCGGCACCACACGCGTGCCAGGTCACAAATCTCCAGACCCAAACAGGCCAAAAAAAGCATACTACAACAAATGCTCAATTTGCTTATTTCATTTTATACAATCCATGCTCCCCTGCCGAGAGAATACTGCTGCTGAAAGTAAGAAGGTCTTTACAGTGGTCTCTTACAGGCATGCACAGAGGCTGTTTTCTTGGATATTTCTAGACTCTTTCAGATTAACAGTCAAAACAAAGCACCATAAAAACATCTCTACTTTCTGTAGAGATTCTTTCTTTGTCTAGACTTTCATAGAAAGTGCAGGGATTTGATTTGCTATCTTTCTGTCTTTAACCAATAGTCTGTACTTTCATGAAGAAAATTGAAATGGCTTGGCACACTAGGCTACCTGAATATCTTGAACTTATTATAATGTCATTCATTCTAGCTGCTGTCCTTTCTAAAGGCCTCCTCTTTATTGCCCTACCTTCATGCATTGTTCTTTCACCATGACATATCTACATGCAGATTTTTCAAAAATTGTTTTGTCTTCTATTTTTAGCATAGTCATAGATATAAGAATCTCACTGTGTAATTTTCTGAGCTTTTGCTGTTTTCCATTGCTGTGTGGCTTCTCCTATTGTTTTGACGTTGTTGAACACCTCTTTCTAATTCTAGGGTCTCATTAATTGTTCACACAGATTTGTTGTAAAATGTAAACTGAATCTGTGAGGAAAATCTATTTGTTTTCCTTTTGGTTATGTTTTCCTTTAATATTGCCTATTTCTTTAGATGAAATGACTTGACTTTAAATTCTAATTAAAACCACTTGTTAATTATCCCATATATCCTTTCCTTCAAACCCTGCATGTGGAACAGTCACACTGCAGTGGTTGTGGACTCTACATGAATAAGTAGAACAACCCAGACTTTATCCTCAAGTCAGATGCAAGTGTTTAATAAACACTATTGTAGAAAAGAGATTTTTTTCATTTTTATGAAGAAATCCTAATGGGTGTTTTCTCTTCATTTTTCACTGACTGCATCTCTGTTTCATACATAGCTAATTCAAATTATTTGTAACTCTTGAGTGTATAATACAAATTTAAGCTCACTATATTCTCATACTGTTTTAAAATGCTTGGAAGAAATATTGATAGGAGATTGCACTTACAAGCATGTTAATATACAATATCTTTAAAGTGGTTGATTTGGTTTCATTTTTAAAAAATACTTTGCCAAAATAATTGTACAAAACGGCATACCTTGATTTTGTTCTTGCTTACTTTTAGACAATATTTTACTATTTCATCAAGAAATATAAAATATCTGTATAAATTTTAAATATTTAAAATCAAACAGATGTCTCATTCTTTATACTATTGACTACAAAATACAATTATGACCTAACAAGGATGCAAATGCTAGTGATCAATAAAGAAATAACAAAGTGAAATGGCATAGGCCTTTTCTTGCTTCATGACTTAGAAAAGTAGATCTATCGCAGATAACTTATCTGACTTGATCATTATTGCTTACATCCATGGCATGAGAAATCTTATGTTGTATTTGAATAAAGCTTGATGTAGGATTACAGTATCTGGTAAAGAAGGTTGAAATGACTGAAAAGAGTAAGAGTTAGGAAGTTGTTCAGAAAGATGATTACTGACAAAAGCTTTGTGTTATGTGACATATTTTCTGCTACATGGAAAGGAGGAAGAAGTATAAAGTCTTTAGGGTGCTTGACAGAGAGAAGCAAATATAGACATTTATCATGAGCTGAAATGAACAAACAAAACAAATGCTAATACTGAGCAAGAATTTAGGAACACCAGGAACCTGAATCATAATATTCTACCATGTGTAGAAAGCATGAGAAATATAGAGCCTTTCATTTCATTATTTTTGTTTGTTTTTACAACTACTATTCATACCTAAGTAATACAGAGAGCCATGGACACATAGTACTCAAATACTGAGGGTTTTTTTTTTTGCTTTTTATTGTATTGTAAAGTGATTTAATTTTCTATCTATCTATTTGGAGCTCATTGAAAGAGGTAAATAGTTTTATTTATGTGCTTCATTGCACTTTTTAGTTTGTATAGCTTTTTTTGAGTACTGGAGGGACAGCTGCTCACATCAGGGATAGGAATTCAGTGACTCATGAATATACACAAGAAAGAGCAAAGGCAGTGTGTGCTATACAGAACAGGCTACAAAATTCTGCTCTCAATAATGCAGAAATTCAAATGAGAAACAGGTTCTGATCTTGACACTTTGCCAAAAGCCTTGTTTTGTTGAAGTTCATAGAACAAATACAACATAGGTTCACATGCTTCAGGGATGTTAAAATATTATTGTATGTCTCACCACTACAGAGACATTTTTTTAATCCAATCAAGTCTAATATTACGTTCAGCTGTGTTTTTTTATGACCAAAATAAATACATCTTCATAAGAGTTAAATTGTAGAACTAAAATGGCTAAAGGAAGTAGAGATAGTAGTCTTACCATTCCATATTAATGTAAGTATAAATAGCTGTGAATAGAAATATCTTTATATAGAATTTCTAGTCATAAGTCTAAGATACACCTGTTTTCATCATGGTTGCTTTTGTAGTATCACAATCTAAAACTAAAGTTTTACTTGTAAACTACATAGGCTCACTAATATTGGTTATTTTGAATTAAACAACATGAATTGGGAAGTACTGTTCTTATGATGTAGGCACCTGAGTATACCATGAACTATACTATGTGCTAGAATGATAATGCCTCCTCCAGTCTAATTTTCTCTGACAGTTTTAAGATCTAACAGACTTTGGGGGAATCCTTCAGTGGATTTTACAAACCACACCAGTATAACTCAACATGGTTGACTCTCTGCACTCAACTATTGTTCAATTGATTTTCTGAATTATAATAAAAAAACCATACAAGAGAAAATATGTAGAAAAAGTCAAATTAAAAACACTGTCATTAACTATTCCATATTGTCTAATGATCACTGTTGTCTGCCATCCCCCGCCTGCTAAGTGTATACTCAACAAATCCTATTGTATGTTCCTTTGGACACACTCTGGCAGACATAGATGAATAGTAGAAATGACTAAGTTTCTGTCTTCATGGGGTTTACAGTCCATTCATGATATTATGCAATACATTCACTGGGAGACCTTTTCCAACATCTCTTTAAGCTTCCACAGTATTCCAAGGAATGAGCTATTTATACCCTTATAATGTGCAATGATTTCTCATCTGTCTTGTTTACTAGGGTATGAATTTTTTGACAGAAAGTTTGTGAGATCAATGTTTGAACATCTGGTGCCTTGTAAGAACACATGGCCCCAATAAAATTTTGATAAGTATATATTAGATAAATCAATAATGAACAAAGATAAGTGAGTCAATAGACTTGTCAGCAGACAAAAATAAAAACTAAATTTCAATAATAGTTGAAGCTTAAATGGATTACTAAGTTATAAAATATTGAGGATATACTTGTAGTTGTGAATCCTATTTTGAAAAAATAAAATTATGTTAAAAGTATGACACATTATATAATTTTTTAAAAAGTTCAAAGACTAGGAGTTTAGATAAGTATAAGGATGCTTTCTTTTCTAAGGAGTTTAAGATCCTGAGTCAGGTTTCAAATATAGAAGAAAAAAATAAAGGAAAAGAAAACAGAAATGTAGTTATGATACTCTCTCCAAACCATGTTTCTATCAATCAGTGACCATGTGACATAGTGATGTTGAAGTGGTCCTGTGTATGGCTGGGCCTGGCCTGGCTGAGATATTCATACAGTTTGTGAACTTCCCCAATGCAGAATATACAGACTCAGTGCTTGGTCTCCTTGGTGCTTTTCCATGCCCTTTGCCATCACCAAGTCTTCTTGAGCTCCCTGGTGGTTTGCTGACACCTTCCTTTCTATTTATTTTGTATTTGTTCCTCACCTTCCTCGTGTTGTATTATTTTATCTGCATTCCTTTGATAAAGTAACTACAAATGCCATTTTTACTCTTGTAATTAATACACAAAAATGTCATCATTTTTTTATTAAGACATTCTACACATTCTGATAAGGTCAACCAACTCCCACTTTAAGGTTTTCATTACCACTGACTTTTCTCCTTAGATTCTACTGGCTTCTTATCCCTTCCTGACACTAGAAGTCAGCTTTGCCTGTATAATCTTAATATTAGGTGCAGCTCTGCTGATACTAGAGTTGTCTATGAATTAAAGTTCTCTCACTCAGAGAAGAAGAAATACCTTGCAGTGACCAATATTGCTTACTGATTGCCAAGGGCATGCAAGTTTGATTCCATGCAACTAATGAGTGGCTCAGAACCCCTTGTAACTATTGTTTCAAGGGCACAGCTTCTTTGTGCCCCATTGGCAATAGCACTGCAGTACATAGCCCTCTATGAACACACAGAAACATTCTTGCATTCAAATAATTATAGAAATCCTTAGAAGTTTTTTACTCTTATTTTACCCTTCACATAATATAAAGAGAAATTTTAGTTTCCTGTTAACAGCATCATAGTTCTCACCTGGCTGTGATTTATTGAATGTCCTACCCATTTATTCACTCTTAATTTATATTTCATCACTTGCTAATATTTCAGCTCTGTTTCCTTGCTATATCTTGAATCTTTTGGTTTGTGTCATAATCTCCTTCTACTTTTGATCTAGGACACTGAAGCTGTTTCTTTTACTAAATCTTCCTTTCTTACAGGCTTTAAGTTCAGGGGTCTGAAAATTTTTGTAATAAAGAAAGAAGTATTAACTTAAGTGAGGAGTGTGGGCCAAATTCTGTTGAAACTACCCAGCTTTTTCATAGAAACAGAAAAGCAGCCACAGATAATGTGTTTGGTCAACGTTTAACTAAGTAATCTATCTTCTCAATACCCACCTTGCAAACTTGAGGCTCCAAGCTTAGGGTCCTATCACCCTTATTAAAAACAAATAAAAAGCAGGCAGAGCTATAAGTGTCTTTGTTGGTAAGAGAAACAAGTAGATTAGTAGAGCCTGTGAACCAGTTATGGTAGCCAAACTAGTTAGCTCCAGGTTCAATTAACAAAATTAGGTGAAAAGTGACTAAGGAAGACATTATGTTGACCTTAAGTTTTTTCATACCAACAGACACAGACATGTATACACCCACAACTATATTCGCCATAGAGTTTTGACACCTGATCAGCAAAATGAAAATATTAACATTTCTCCCCTGGTTCACATAACTGATTCCATTTCTTGGCCTGTGTGTAAAATTCTATTGTGAATATGTTAGTTCTGAGGTTGTATTGCCATATTTATTTCTTGTTGTTTTTGTAGTTCTTCGCTTACTCTTGGGTGTGACTACTGGATCATATTATAGATCAATTTTTCTAGGTTTTTTGTTTGTTTTCATTCTTATGAGGACTGTCTATGCCATTCTCCACAATGTCTCTCCTAATTAATATTATCATCATCTGCAAACAGGAGTTCACTTTTCTCCATGGCCTCACCAGGAAATTATTCTTTTTTTTTTTTTTTTTTTTTTTTTTTTTTTTTTTTTTTTTTTTTTTTTTTTTTTTTTTTTTTTTTTTTTTTTTTTTTTTTTTTTTTTTTTTTTTTTTTTTTTTTTTTTTTTTTTTTTTTTTTTTTTTTTTTTTTTTTTTTAAAACTTTATTTTTATTTATTTGCCTTGGTGTTTGCCTGGAACTGGAACTACAGACAGTTGTTAGCTGCCATGTGGGTGCTGGGAATCGAACCCGGGTCCTCTGGAAGAGCAGACAGTGCTCTTAACCGCTGAGCCATCTCTCCAGCCCCCAGGAAATTATTCTTCTTTTTGCTTTAGAAATAGAGTTCCTACTGTACTGGGATGCTGAGTCAGCTGTTTTTCTTCCATCATTGGTATTGAGCTTGGTTTTGTTATTGTTTTTCTATACCATGTGGCAGGGTGGATTGGGGGTCTGCCTCTTTAGTTTGCCATCTAAATACTAGCATACAAATGTCTTAAAGATAAATGTTGTTCTCCATATTTCATGTTTGTTAAACACAGAGTAAATGTCTATTTGGTGCATACAAAGATTGAATCCTTCAATGCCACATAGCAATCTACAGTAGTTATCCACAAAACATTAAAATCCAATACACTAAAATCATGCCCACTTCTATCTTCTATTTCACATCAGGCAAATTAGACACTTTCCTGTAGCTCATTTGTAAATAAGTGTAGAATTTACTAGAAAAAAGCAATAAAGAGGTTGAGGTGTTTTGAGAATGCCTGCCATGTGGGCATATACTTGATGACTATATTGATAAAGTCACTAATTAAATTATAAACTAAATCACAGTATTAATATTTATGATGACAATAGGTCATCGAAATAGTTCTCTTTGTATTTGCATAACTTACGGCATACATTATAATTTTCTATATTTATTACCACTAAGACTTAGTCATACTGCCTGAGAACAAAGTTAGAACTTTGTCCTGGAGGATCATTTTCAGACTGACCTCACTATATAAACAACAATCTGATGCTCTGATTTTTTTCTTTTATAAATTTTATACTTGTTTGTATTTGATTTCTTTCATGGTGATAGAGTTTCCAATAGTACATAGAACAATGAAAAGAAAACTTTCCAGTTACAACTGTAATAAAAAATGGCAGGATCACACTACAACCATGTTATTGAAATAGTATATGATTGCATTAGACATTTTTCTATCATAATTATGAACAACTGCCAGTTTTGCTGTGACCTTTTTATTTAAACAAGAGCAAATCATCAGTTTCTATTACATCCTCAGAGAATAATTATAGCTCAGCAAATTTTATTTATCTAAATCAATATTTTTTATACATTTAGTACATGTTAACTACAAGCTAAATATTTTCTAATCATTTTTTTTCTGTTACAGCTACCTTTTTCTGATTTCTCATCAGCACTTATAAACAAACACCTTATGGCCTGCTAAATGAGCTTCAAAAACTGCTATGCTCATTTGCAGATAGATAAATGTGCATAAATATGCATTTGCTGCTGTCAGTGAATAGTGAATACACTTGCATGCAAACAAAGCCTAGATACATAAGCCACACTGTTCAACATACTGACTGTCAGAAACAGTTTTTAAAGGCTCATGCTTCTCTTAACTGTCTTCCTTCCAATTCTGTCTAAACCAGTGTAAACCAAGCTAAAGCAGCTGCTAAACAATCTGAATTCAACAAAGTAAACCACAATAAATATAAAGATAATTTATATTTTTTTGCTTTAATTTTTTGTAATTGCTGTACTTTGAAACCCCTGAAACCTATTGGAAATCTGGGTAATAGTGACAGTAGCTGAGACTGAAATCTTTCTGGAAGAAACCCATGTCTATCGAGCCTGCACAGAGCTCTAAAAATTTTAAGTCCATTGTTTAAACTGAAGGTTTCCAGAGAAAACTAGGAGAATAAGAAAAAGAACAAGGGAAAGAAAGTACAAAAGGGAATTTTTGAAATTCTAAGAAGCACCAACAGGGTCCCTTATGCTACTGATGTCATTCTGAGAACCTGCACTATGAGATGGCATCTCTCCAGGAAATAATTTTCAGTATTTGTCTTAAAAAGGAACTTAAAGAATCTCCTTTTAATTTGCTTACTCCATGTTTATAGTATGTGTATACAATTCTCTCCTCCTCCTCCTCCTCCTCCTCCTCCTCGTCCTCCTCCTCCTGCTCCTCCTCCTCTCTCCTTCTCTGCAGCTCTGCATCTTGCATTACTCTTTGACTCCATCTTACTCTGACCAGAGGAAAAACAAGAGACAAAGAATGAAGAAAAGGGCTGCCCAGATGATCCGGGAAAACATCTGTCAAAATTTTTTTTACTTAATCACAGTTACAAAATACCATTTCATGTAGCGATAATGTATCCACAACTTCCAGTACAATATTTGGAAAGCCATTATTCTGTTTTCTGGAATCATGCTCTAGAAAGTTCTGTGGCAATTTCTGACTTAACTGAAAACCTACTAGTGTGCAAAAATCTGAATTATGTCCTGTGATTATATTCAGGACTTTTAGCCAACCTTCTGCAAAATATTTATATTGCATGCAATAAACTCAAATATTCCTGTTATCACATTATAATTGATTATTGTGCTATTTCATAACAAGATGCAATTCATTAAAATAAAGAGTATATACATTTTCTTAATGGCATTTTCTTATGCAGCAAGAAATAAAGAGTTACAGCTCTATGGCCTTAGAAGATATATTTACAATTATTTTGCCTATAAAAACATAAAACCATTCAGTATGAGACGTGTAGACTCCAATAAACTAGTTCACAATGAAAATGGGCTTTATCAGAATTGTCCCTTATGTCATCAGAATAGAATGTTGTCTTTTCAAAACAATTTCCAGATGAATAACATAGCATAATGTGTGCTTGCTAAGACATAAATAACTTTTGGAATACAAAAAGACAACAAGCATAGATAAAACTTGAGGATATGTATTACAAATAAAGCAGACATTTTATGATCTACTGCTGCATTTGTTTATGTGCCTATATAACTCTCTGCCCTGTGTTGTATCTGAATGTTAAAATGGTCATTTGTGTATGTTTAGAAACTAATGTTAGATTGAGTGAGCATATGACAGAAATGTGTCATTGGCTAAAAGGCAGGAAAGATAATTGAGCTGTTGAAGCTGAAGTAGGGAAATGCCAGCTCTGTTGTTCTACAATATATGACAAATTGCTGAATAGCAATAAGGGCTGGACATATCATGGATTGTCAAATTAAAAATTTTAAAATGTGCTTATTTTTATGTGTTCAGTATTTGGCTTGCATTTTGTATACCATGTGTTTGCCTGGTTACTTTAGGGGTAAAGAAGGGAAATCAGATCCTGGACCACTGGAGTCGCAGATGTTTGTGATGCCAATACTGACAACCCAACAAGGTTCTCTGCAAGATCAATACCCACTCCTAGCATCAGAGCCTCTCCAGCATGCCACAAAATTAATCTTAAATATCTTCATGCACTCACCAAAGTAATGAAAGGTTTGAAAAATAAGAAACTCTGAAAGAGCTGGAGAGATGACTCAGAGGTTAAGAGCACTGGCTACTCTTCCAGAGATCTCAAGTTCAATTCCCAGCAACCATGGTGGCTCACAAATAGCAAATTTAAAAGTGCAGATGATTATGATGTTGTGAGAATAATTTAAAAGGCAAAGTAGATTTGACAAGTAACCAACTAAACTATAATTTTGGAAATATGAATCACAAGATGATGAATCTGTTAGGAAGCAAACAAGTTTGAAAGGTTAGAAGAGTAAGATTGTCACTGCACAACACAATGACAAAGCTGCTTATTCAAAAAGGCTCTGTAGGCAAGAACACTTTCAATACCAATGTAAGGACTGGAGCTGCCATCAGCAGGAGTCACACGAACTTGGACATGGCACAGCCATTTCAGGAGATCATAGGACATTCCTGGTCAGTCATCACAATGTAAATAGTAAGTATCAGGTTCAGAGAAAGAACTTGTGACAATATAATAAGGCAGACAATAACTGATGGCTATCTTTCTCTGTCCTAAGTACATGTACAGAGGCAGGAGTGTGTATGTGTGTGTGTGTACACCATACTTACATATATTTATATTATTCTTTTAATTTAGTGGTTTTAATTATAAATAGTCTTAAATTTAATTTGGAGAATTTTAAAAGGAAAATATCCTGTTAAAATTATAGCTCCTCTTTGTGGGTTTGTGATACTTCCCTCAGGAGGATATTCTCCAAATCCATCTATTTGCCTGCAAATTTTAGGACATCATTTTTTTTTTCTACAGAGTAGTACTCCATTGTGTAGATGTACCACAGTTTGTTAATTCATTCTTCAGTTGAGGGCCATCTAGGTTATTTCCAGGTTCTTGCTATTATGAATAATGCTGCTATGAACATAGTTGAGCTAATGCTTTTGGGGTACAAATGTGTGTCTTAAGGATATATGCCCAGTAGTGGCAGGGCATGTACTTACTCATTAGTAGACTTTAAACAAAAAGCAAAGAACATCCAAGCTGCAAACCACAACAACCAAACAGCTTGGGATCTGAAGGAATTTAAGAGAAACAACCAGGAAGTCCCCTAGGAAGAGAAAATAGAGAAGATCTCGTTAGCTAATTGGAAGCATAAGGGGTTTAACCAAGAAGAGGTGGGAGAAAATCATGAGAGAAGGAGATGTCTGAGTGAGAAGAGCAACAATGAGGGAGAGGAAAAGAAAGAGGTGACGATCTTAATAGAGGAAGCCAATGTGTGGTTGGAAAAAGACAGGGTGTTACGAAAACCTCCAAGAACTAACAGGATGTCCCTGGCTATGTCTCCAACCAATAGTGAAGGTGGTGCCTAAACAGGACTTCCCATTTAATCAAATGAATAACCACCCTGAGTGCCATCACAGAACTTACATCCAACAATGAATAGAGGTAGAGGCAGGGATACATGGCTGAGCACTGGGCTGAGTCCCTGGTCCAGCTGATAGTGGAGGAGGAGACTCTATGAGCAAGGGAATAGGGACTATGAGGAAAATTCCCTCAGTGATGGCTGACTGGAGCTCTAGCAAGCTCACTGAATCAAGAAAAGCCACCTGGGAGCCATCTGGAAAAGGAAGTAAACTTTTCAAGGATAGGCAACTGTCCACTGAAATGGGCAATATCTGGTGCCTCATGGAAAGGGTTCAGACTGTGTTTATGTACCTAGACTGCCACCTTGGAGTCCATTCTCTCCAGAGCAACACCTAACCCAGTCTGGATATTATGATAAGGAAATCGAACTTGCCTGGTGTGGATGCTGTGCTAATCCACCTTGGGACCTCTTGCCCTTTCTGGGGAAGGGATGGTGGGATGTGGAGGAGGGAAGCTGAAGGCTGACAGGGAGCGGTCAGGAGGGAGAAGGGAGTTGGAACAGGGGGATATGTGGATTAAAAAAGACTTTATTCTATAAAAAAATAAATAAATAAGAAAGAAAAATTATAGCTCAAAAATGAAATACAAAATCACATATGAAATTAACTGGTTATGGTGTCTCATCTACTAAAGTGTTTGTGAATTATATTCATATGTGGAAAAACCATAGCTGATTATTTGACATCCACATGTTTACCTGGTGTAGAATCCTAAAATATCCCTTATTTTCTGCAAAGAACTTTGTGTAAATTTCATAAACTGGTTTCTACATTATATAATAATAAATTTTTAATGATACATTAAAAAATAAAGCAAGATAAAAGCCCCTGATTAAAAGTATAAGTTAATAATGGCTTTAATATTATTGCCAATACTTTTTCATCCATTGAACTATTGTCTTAGTCAAGGTTTTATTGCTATGAGAGTACCATGATATCAGTAACTCTTTTTAATTGGGGCTATCTTACAATTTCAGAGATTTAACACATTCTTATCATGGTAAGGAGTATCATAGCATGAAACCAGACATGGTGCTGAAGAAGGAACTGAGAATTCTACATCTAAATCCAAAGGGAGCAGGAAGAAACAGAGAGACCCTGGGTTTGGCTTGAGTATTTAAAGCTCCAAACGCCACCCCTAGTGACATACTTCCTTTAACAAGGTCATACATTCTAATCCCAATCAAATAGTACCATGCCCTAATGACCAAGCTTCAAATCTGTGAGTTGTTGGGGTCCATTTGTATTTAACCTACGACAGCTAATTTACAATAACACCCCCAAATATTTTACAATAAGGTTAATGGGCAAAAACTGCATATGGATTTAGTTTGTATACAGTTTGTTTTCTCTAAATTTTTAGTAACAAACACTGTTGCTTTTTAACCAAAATTCTAAGATATGGATTCTATTTTTATTTTATTTCCTTCATGTTAAAAATGTTATTCATTAATTTCAGTCAAGGAAATAACAAATTGAGCCTAAAATATGTCACATCACATATTTCATTATTTTTGTCTATGTATTTTTGCTAAAATAAAATTATATTTTAGTGCTTATGTTGACAGCATAATTCTTTCATTATTCTTACTCTTATTTAAAATTTCTGCAGCTACAAGATAAATACAATTTGATATTTAAATAAACAAATACTGAGTTTCAAATAATACAAAAATATTTTGAATACTTCTCAATTGATTATCAAGGTATAATGGACATATAAATAGCTAGTGAGATGGTAGCATATGTGGTAGTGAACAAACACTACATTGATTAATTAGAACAATTAAACACTGGTCAATTTGTAACACTAAAAAAGTTTCATTTTATTAAAAAATTGGTAAATAAATTGTTCAGTAATTTGAAACACAATGTAAGTAATTTAGTGGATTCAAATGTGCTCATGTTTGTGACAATACATTTGTCTGTAGAATATATGTGTGCAAAAGTATAAATGTATTGCTGAAATTCCAGAACCATTGAAAATTTATTTTTTTCTAGAATATAATTTTTAAAAATGATTGGCAACAGAATGCTAAAGTGATACTGTGAGCAAAATCTTAATCACATAGAACTCATAAGCCAAAATTAGATGACAACTCAGGAATTATATTCTACGTTTGGTGTTTTATGCATTATGCAATTAAAATGCCTTCGTTTGGGTTTTCTATTGCGGTGAAGAGATACTATGACCTTGGCAATTATTATAAAGAAATACTTAATTAAGGTGGTTCACTTACAGTTTCACAGGTTCAGTCTGTTATCATCATGGGTAGAGCATAGTGGCATGCTGGCAGAAATGGTGAAGAGGTAGCTGAGAGTCCTACATTTTTCACGCAACAGGAAGCCAACTGACTGTTACACTGTGAAAGGTTGAGCAAAAGAGACCTCAATCCCTTCCCCCATAGTAACATACCTTCTCCAATAAGGCCATACTTCCTAATTGTACCACTCACTTTGGAGGTCATTTTCTTTTAAACCATGACATAAAGTATTGACAAGTACTCTGAGATTGTTCAAAATAAAAAATACCTTTTAGTATTCATGTATAAAACTTTAAAATGTTAGGCTGGTTAGATTTTTCAGTGAACAATGGGCATACACTTGCAGGTATAAGGATTAGAATTGAGCCCCAAGGGGCAAAAAACGTAATCATTATCCTTAAACAACTGTGAACACTATGAGCTCTAATAATAAGGGGCTTGTCAAGTTAGCCTAATTATGTGATGATAGCACAAATATAATGAAAGTAAATAATCATTTTGTGATTGTATTTGAACCTATGATTAGACTGTTTATAGGCTCCATGGGAATACATACTCCTCTCAGTCTTGAAATGGACAGTATTAAACCAATTCCTAAGACTTAGTATTACCCTTACAACAAGTGCTTTTCTCTACACTCACCTTAGAAGCTTCTGTTTGCACTAGATGGTGATTATACAGACTATACAGCAGAGGATCTCTGACTTCAGAATGACCAGCCCCAAATAAATATGGATACCTTGACATCTCTCAAGAGAGATCATTAGGGAAGAGAAAATGGAGTATAAGAGCTAGTGGTGTGTCAATGACTACAAGAAAAGAGTGTCTTCTAGAATTTCCAGGGCAGCTGCACATAGGAAATTATGGTGTTTGAGACAAAACTTGTGTAAACCTGACTGGTCAAATATTAGAATGGAATTTGGAGTAGAACATGAGACCTCACACCCAGCCATAGAAAAGATATGTTTTCTAAGCAAGCATCTCCTTGTAAGGTGACTATGCTGCAGAGGAACACCAAATATTCAAAAATATTTCAGTAAAACAATTTTGTCTTTAAGGGTTTAAATATAAAAAGAAATAAATTTGGGTGATTAAAGACTTGGGAGAGGAGGTAAAAATGATCAAGACACTTTGTATTCTCTCAAATAACTAATAAATTTTGTTTGTAAAACAATGCAAATAGATCCAAATCTATCACCTTGCAAAAAACTCAAATCCAAGTGGATAAAAGACCTCAACATAAGCCCAGCCACACTGAACTTGATAAAGCAGAAAGTGGGAAATACCTTCCAAAGCATTGGCACACATGACCACTTCCTAAATACAACACCAGTAGCACTGACACTAAGAACAACAATCAATAAGTGGGACCTCCTGAAACTGAGAAGCTTCTGTAAAGCCAAGGACACAGTCAATAAGACAAAATGACAGCCTACAGAATGGGAAAAGATTTTTACCAGCCCTATAAGTGACAGAGGATTGATCTCTAAAATATATAGAGAACTCAAGAAACCAGAGCCCAAAACCCTTAATAACCCAATGAAAAAAAAAAAAGATTCAGAACTAAAAAGGGAATTCTTAGCAGAAGAATTACAAATGACTGAAAGGCACATGAAAAAGTGCCATCAGAGAAATACAAATCAAAATTCTTTGAGAAACCACTTTACATCTGTCAGAATGGCTAAGATTAAGAACATAGATGACAGCCTATGCTGGAGAGGATGCGAAGCAAGGGGAATCTTCCTCCATTGTTGGTGGAAGTGTAAACTTGTTCAGCCACTTTGGAATGGAGTATGGTGGTTTCTCAGAAAACTGGAATTCACTCTCCCCAAGGAACCAGCAATAGCACTATTGGGCATATAATCTGAAGATGCACATTTGCATCCCCAAAGCATTAGCTCAGCTATGTTCATAGCGGCGTTATTCGTAATAGCAAAACCCAGGAAACAACCTAGATGCTCCTCAACTGAGGAATGGATTAATAAACGGTGGTGCATCTACACAATGGAGTACTACTTAGAAGTAAGAAAAAATGATATCCAAAAATTTTCAGGCAAATGGATGGATTTGGAGAATATCCTCTTGAGCAAGGTATCACAATCCCAGAAA
Source organism: Sigmodon hispidus (assembly GCA_004025045.1). NCBI lineage: Eukaryota > Metazoa > Chordata > Mammalia > Rodentia > Cricetidae > Sigmodon > Sigmodon hispidus. Next base: position 35,496 of record PVIH01006603.1, read on the forward strand.
GATAAGAAGGGGATGTACTCATTCATTAGTGGACTTAAAAAAAAAAAAAAGATGTCATTGTATACAAGAGCTCAAGGCTAGAACATAGCTAAATTACACAGTTCCTCACTTCTGCATTGATGGTCTCTGGCAGCAGTGTGGGTAAGGAAAGACTTGTTTTCTTTAAGGGTCTGGCCACAGGGAGTTTAATTATGTTCCAGTAAGTAAATGAGCAGCATGAATGGGCGGTTTTGTAAATGAGGAGATCATAAGAGTGGATATGAATATGAAAGGCCTCATAACTGAGTTTGACAGAGTGCATGATGTTAAAAAAAAAAGAAAAACCGAAAAAACAATAAATAAGTAAATAAATAAATAAAACCAACAGACCTTTTGTTCTTTGGTCTCTTGACTTTCTTGCTTTGTAACATTAGACAGAAAACAAAGCCTCACTCACCCTCTGTAACACAGAAGCAATCATGTATCTTTGTGAACTGACTTTGATGTTATTAAATAAGATTATACATTAAAAAGAAAATAAAAGGAGGGGGAAGAAAGAAGAAAACCTAGACAGCAAAATAGTGTAATTATTTTTATTTACTTTTGCTAATCTCTTATTTTGTTTAAATTAATTAATTAACCTTTACTGTATTTATGTAAGGAAAAAGCATGATATTTCCTGGGCACTCATACCTATAGAACTTTCCTATCTTTTTCTCTGTATTACAAATACATTAAGAAACAGAACTTTTAAAAAAAATGTCAGGCATGAATGTTGGCACACCTGTATTCACAGCAGTCAGGTGGTGGATTTTGGGACTCTGGTGCTAGTTGTGTGACTAAATAAGCCAAATCAGTTTTTGTAATGTTTGAGTGAGAGGCTCCTCTCAATATTTGAAGGAGGAGAAAAATTTAAATGAGAAGGTCAACCTCCAAATGCTCTGGTGTGCACACAGGACACCCACACACATACATAGGAATTCATATACAGACATACAATCAAACCACAGTCACATGCTTAGGACAAAATAATTATAGTTTTTTAAAGTGCAGCTTTATTGGCAATCCAGGCACTTTTATCTTGGAAAATGCTTGGGAATATAAACAGCATATTAGATGTGGTAAATAAAGAAAAACTCATACTTAATGTAATCCCCTTAGACATATTTGTAAGCTTGGCACTGTTGGAGATAGAACTTTGTTCTTGTTAATGCTTACTCTACCATTAAGTACAATCCTATTTTTAAAATATGATTGGAATATCCTTGAAAGTTCTAGTGTATAATGGTTGTATTTGAGAGAACAGAAAAAAAGTGGATTGCTTATTCTAATGATCACAATATATAGCATCAAAATATATGTGATGTGATAATAGGAAGAAATAAGGCCCTGAAGTGAAGACAGATAAATGGTAACAAAGTTCATTGGGATTGCAGAAGATTGCTTTTGACATCATTTGAAGTTCCTATCCTACATATACTACTATGTTCCTTCTTTTAGCATTTTCAGCATCTCTAGAAGCCTGGTGTGTATAGCCATACAAGTACTCTTAGTACTCAGATATTTGTTCTAGTTCACCCAGGTTCCTGTGCCCATGCACAGATTACCAGTACTCAGGCAAATGCCCAGATAGCCTAGACTTATTTTGTGTGCATGCAGTCCACTAAACCCCCTTAGTAAAGGCATACTACTCCTTTTCTATTTTTGTTTTCTCCTCTTTCTCTATATTTTCTTCTCTCTCTCTTTCTCTCGCTCTCTCTCTCTCTGTGTCTCTCTGTGTCTCTCTGTGTCTCTGTGTCTCTCTGTCTCTCTGTGTCTCTCTCTGTCTCTCTCTCTCTCTCTCTCTCTCTTTCTCTCTCTCTCTCTCTCTCTCTCTCTCTCTCTCTCTCTCTCTCTCTCTCTCTCTCTCTCTCTCTCTCTCTCTCTCTCTCTCTCTCTCATTGAGACTGCTGTGTACCCACTTCCTCTCCCTTTCCCCCTAATAAAACTTTTCACACAAATGCCACTATCTCTGTCTCTGACCCATCATGGGGTACCTTGGCTCCTACCCATCAAGGTCTTTCTCCTACCATTTTTCAAAACCTTCATTACTATGAAGTTTTGTGTTTTGAATTAACAACTTGGTTGATATTTAACAATTACTAATATATGAGTCAGAAATGACGCTGGGCATACTCTGAGTCAGCTTCATATACTTACCGTAAAGAGTCACAACCTGCAAACATGAGGAATACTTTCAAGTATTTATATTTTGTTGGGACCTCAGTCTTCCTTGGACTCACAGGTTAGTACTATGGAAACCAGCATGTTAAGTACATTGGGTTGTCTCTTCACTGAGAGAGTGTATAGCCTGTTTTTCCACTCAGAAGATTTGAAAATGGAGGTTGCTAGTAACCTGGTAATATATACTGTCAGTAGAGACAGGCCACACTAAGGTTCTGCAAGCAAGGTTTCTGAGGTCTAGATGCCCTCTATGCTATCAGTATGACTGAAACCACACCAGATACTTCCCCAGGCCCTTTAGATAACACAAATAGCTTATCTCTAGAATCTATCTTTTAGTGACTTGCATTTCAACATGTTTTGATGTAATTATGCCTCCTTGAACACAAAGAATTGTGTTATCAGAACATTTTTCCCCCCAACTATCACTGTACTTAAATCTACCTAAAATAAACTGGCTGGTATCAGAGTCTGGAAATATGAGCCACCACTAGCTATTGAGTTATACTTAAGAAGATCTTGCCTCATGTGGATTATTACTCTGCTGGTCCTAGTGGTCACATATTTCCCCACAGTATTTTAATAATTCTTTATAAAAGGCTGAAAATGTGGTAAATAATAAATTACTAATTTTTTAAAATTAACTGTATAATTAAAATTTTGTAATTAGTAATTACAGACATTTGTGTTACATTAGCATATTCAGGAATGAAGAGCTTCACATGGATGGGAGAAATCTTACAGTGTTCTATCCCTAGAGCCTATCCCACAGGCAATGGGAGTATCATAATTCAATCAATCTAAAATATGTTGAATTTTATTTGTTTCCTCAAAGCAAACCCACACAATTCTTTTTTTTTATAATTTATATACTTTCAGATTTTTCTTCTATTAGAGAAAATAAGCATTTGTTATGAAAGTGAATAAAATTCAGTCTAAAAGTTACTGCCCATGATGGTTCATGTGGTCAACTTGACAGAATCTGAGGTCACCTAAGGGACAAGCACCCAGGCACATTGTGAAGGACTGTTTGACCTCTGGGTATGTCCAAAAGAAGAATAAGAAGGAGAAAAAACAATGCAAGAACTCACGTTTCTGTTTCTTAATTATGAATGAAATGTGACAGGCTCAGGCTCAAATGCCCAGTGCTGTGACTTAACTACTCTAATTGATTGTAACCCTATACTGTGAGCTCAATGAAACCTTCCTTCTTAAGTGGCTCCTGTCAAGGTGATTGTCATAGCAACAGGAAAGCAACTAAAACATTACCTAAGGGTAAGGAATAAATCTCATCAGATATATTATTATTCCAGCCTAGTGAAAAGATACTTAACTCTTGAATGGCAGGCAAATGACAGTTTTGCAGTAAATATTATTTTGGATGTTTGCACAGGGAACTGTAAAAGAGATTGATTACCTATGAAGTACCTATGAAGACCATATCTTCCAGGCTCAATGAAACCACTGCTAAAAATACATTTAAAATCTTCTACAAAAACCATGTACAAACCAAATAATTAAGAAGGATATTGAGAGAAACAATAAGGAAGTGTTTTTTTTAGGCTTTTAAAAGAAGCTTTTATGTGCATTACAGGAAACAAAACACAAGAAGCCAAGAATAGTCACTCAGTCACAAGCAGTTCAGCCATATGTGTCCTTCTAGGTGCTGCAAGTGTACATACATTTAGGTAACTGAGATTATACAGCATGTAGCATGCTTTCCCCACATTGTGGATATTCACCAACTAAAAACCCCATGCTACATGAATATTTTGATAACCAAGAATATACGATGTTATCTCAATCTGTCAGACAAAACTGTTGATCAGTGGGAATAGGAATTTTGCAACTCTAGCTTGCAAGTAGAGAAGAAAAACAATATGTATTTACTAAAAGGATAAATAAATGAATGGAGAAATGTGTAATTTTCCACATTCCCAGTGCCTTCTTTGCTTATTGAAACAAAAAATTTCTTTATGTACATTGTGTACATGAAGTTGTGTACTGACTGCACAACTACTGTTGGAGTACAATAAAATGAACAAGAAATCACTCTGAGTTGGCTATTAGGGTATTTAAATCTACTTAAACATTGTATGCCCTGGAATATCTCTTCCATTTCATTTTCATAGCCAGAGCAGTACATTACAATCCTATGGTGGAGCTCATAGCCTCTCATCTATAATGTCTCCTCATTGTCTACATTTTGATTTCCTTTTTCAGACTTTTTATTTTTTTAATTTTTTTTTACTTATTACTTAATGATTTTACATCATGTACCCCATCAAACTCAGTTATCAGTCCTCTCAGTTTTATATCCACTCTTATGATCTCCTCATTTACAAAAAAGCCCATTCATGCCATTAGTGGAGTTAAAAAAAATAAAGGATGTCATTGTATACATGAACTCAAGGCTAGAACACACAGCTAAATGACATAGTACTTCACTTCTGCATTGATGACCTCTGGCAGGGGTGTGAGTGAGGAAGGCCACAGGGAGTTTAATTACATTTTGGTTTTCAATCAGCCTAACTATGATGAATTTTTTATGAAATATAAGAGGACATGCAAAATATAGAAAGACAGCACCTGACATAATTGTAATTCTAAGGTGCAGAAATAATTATTATTGTCTTGAAAAAGCTAAGAATATTACTCAATAAAAAATAAAAATTTCTATTCTGGCTACATATAATATTTTAAAAATGTAATTATATAAAATAATATTTTTTATAGAAGCTAGTAAAATAAAGAAAAATAACAATCATGAAAATTTAAGATGATCTGCATTGTCACCAAAATGGTAATTTTATTTGTTTTATAATACCTTTCATCTCTTAGGCATATTATATTCTATATTTCAAACCATGATGCTTATGCAACTTTAAATTTTTATAATTTTATGATAAGTTCCAGACATGTACCACTGAATACATTTTTAATAGAAACCCCACTTTAAGGTATATAATCTGAAATATTTCTTTTCAACTGTAAACTATTTATTTTATAACTATTATAAATATTATTCTAATAATCATAGCTACATATGAGTTGCTGTTGATAAATCATTAACTATTTCTCTGATGTAGATATCTGTAACAGTAGTGATAAACTCAAACAATATAAATTATTATGTAGTAGTTACAAGTTTAAAGGAATCTTTCTGTTCTAGCAAATCATTTTTATATTTGAATTTATTGTATAATAAACATATATTTTAACACTAAATTATAGACAATTTCTGTTGTATAATGTATTTAATATGAATTTTATGTAGGTGATCCAAGGTTTTATTCTTTAAAGCTTTAGGAGAAGATTTCTTTGTGAATAATCAATATATATTTTTATGTAGTACTGTAGAAACAGATAATTAACAATAAAATATAGTTTTTAATTTTTCTATAATTCCTTTTTCAGGTTCTATAGAAAATGAAAATTCTAGTTTAGTAATTAAGAATTAATTCCATGTACCCTATAAAACACAATTAGTATTTAAGTTTTTAATAAAAATATGGTAATACAGTGTGAAATTCAAATGGAGTTTTAAAAATGTCAATAAAGCAGTCTTTCCAGAATACTTCTATTAAGCCAAAGTTTTATTAAGTTTCAAAAATGTTAAATAAGTGAGAATAAAATATAAAGAACTCATTCATATCAAGGAGAAATTTTGAAATATTATTGACTGTAAAGATTAAAATGATAATAAGTTGTGTGTGCCACTACTTACAACTGTGATACTAGGAGTTAGTAGATTGTGTCTCCAGGTATCTATTCTTATGCATCATGCAGCAAATCAATGGAATAGTCTCATCTATAAAGTAGCTATCATCAAAATCTGGTTGAAACTCTATAATGAAAAACTAGGGCACTTCCAAACTGGCAATACAGAAAATGACAAAAAATACATCATGGCAGATTTGAAATGCAATTTAAAAAAAAAAAAGAGGAAATCAAAACTTAAAATTGAGAGATAAGAATGTCTACCAAACACAATCAAGCATTTCAGTTGCATGTTTTTAAGTAATTATGTTAGCTCTATTTTTTTTTAAAAAATGCCAATATTATTTAGATAAATCAGTATACTGTATAATATATAGAGTTAAAAGTAGGTATCCTTTTAGCCTCATACTTACAGGCTCTAGGACTATTCTACATGTCAAACTAATACAAATTTAATTACTGACCTCCTCTGACAGTTAATAAATTATACAAGCAAAGCTCAAACATGGCTGCTCTAACACTTGATGTACTATTCCACTTATATGCCTACCTCTAAAGCAAAGAAAATATTGCAAAATAAAAAAAAAATTATGAAGAAGCCTACATTTTAAGGATCAGTCCCTTTAGTTTTCTTTGAAATAAACTTTATATTTAATATCTAGTATTAAGTCATTCAAAAAATAGGCTTAAGTAGCTGATCTAATTTATTAGCTAAGATCAGTAAAAAGTCCTTTTTTACTTACCTTAGTTCAAAGTCTTTGGGTTTTAATACTAAAGTAATATGAAAAAAGAAGAATTAGTTGAAATAATCTATGATTGTTGTTGGATTTTATTTTTTTTGACATATGGTCTCTTTGTTCATGCCTCAACCTTCCTCCATGCTGAGATTGCATAATAGCATATGTTTCTAAATATACAGTGTTCAATATAAGCTGTTCAAACTTTCTAATTGTTTCTGTTTACATATGTGCATTGCTATGTCAGCATTTAAAATTATCATTAAGTATGTTGTTGTTCATTTAAAATTATAAATGATCAAGTTTGAAGTAATTATTCAGCAATATTGCTGTGTTAAATTTTGGAAAATATATTCAATTTTTATACCTTGAAAATTGTCGTTGTAGCTTTTCAACCTAATTATTTACATATTAGAGATTTCAGTCAATAATACTGAATGACATATTATAGGCAGGAGTTTAAATATTTGACCATTTGAGTGATGCCTGACATATTGCAAATGATGAGGAAATGAATAGAGTTCTAAACTTTAGATGAAAATTAATTTTAGTGTCAATCTTTGTTATATAATAATCTTGCCTTTGAGTATATATGTCTTAAGGTAGTTCTCTTTCTTGTTTTGCTGCACCATGGACCAGTCTTGAACTCTTAGCAAGACTCTATAATTACATGACCAAGCCTTTCTTACATTTGGAGACAAAATACCATATCTCTTGTTTTTCTATCTATTCTTACAATACAATGAACAGATGTCAGAGACCATTATTATTTTTATCACTACATTAAGCAGGCAATCTTTGTAAGCATTGAACAATGGCTTGGTAACTTCTAATGTAAGTCAGTCTTGATCCTGTGCATCAGGTGATAGTATCAGATCCTCAGGGATGTTCCCATTTCCAATGCTTCTGGACAAAGACTGATCGCTTGGATTTAGTCTTGTGATGGGAATACATTGCATTTAATTGAGTAGATAATAGCACTAGGCAAACTTCTGTATTTATCACTTTATAATAAAAAAATACTCCATGCAATCCCAGACGGATCAAGGCACAGAATAAAATTGTGTAAAGAGACATGAGACTTCATGGACCTCTCAGGGGTCATTAATTGTCTGTAGCTCTTCATCTAAAGGACTAAATGAGAGGTCATGTGAGACTTTCCCCATTCGCTCTGGCTTGTCAACTGGTGTAGTCATTATATAGGTCATATTTAGACAAGCATGTTATTGAGAGTTCATGGATACAGTTTTCCTGTTCTAAAGAGAAGACACACTTTCACAGCAGACATTCTGTTCCTCTGGCTTTGCCAGTTCTAATTCCTCTTCCTCTGTGTCCATCTTTCATAGTTCTTGTGTCCTATTATCCCCTTCCCAGAGCTTCTACTCCCTGAGCTCACTTTTGCCTTTCCCATTTTTGTGGTTACTTCAGGTTACATGCTCACTTCTAATGATTTGGATCCAGAATTCACATATAAAAGAAAATAAAGAGTGTTTGATTTTCTAGGCCTGGGATATCACATTCAGTATATTTATTAATGCTATCAATTTCACTACAGATTTCATTATTTCAGTTTTCTTTACAGCTGAATAAAACGCCTTTGTATATATAGATCACATTTTCATTAGCTATTCACCAGTTGAAGGCATTCAGGTTGCTCCCACTCACAAGCTATTACAAATAGAGTAGCAATGATGATAGCCAAGCAAATTTCTGTGGAGCAGGATATAGAGCCCTGTGGTGATATATTGCTTGTGCTATAAGAAATAATGCTTGCTTGAAGATTAGACGGTAAAGTCAGACACAAAGTTAGCCACAGAGGTCATGCAATTGTGGCAAACACTTTTAATCTTAGCCCTGGGTAGGCACAGGCAGATGGATATCTGTGAGTTCAAGGCCACACTGGGCTATTTGAGATTAATCTAGACTAAAAGAGACATAGAACCAAACTGAGGTGATGGCACATACCTTTAATGATGGGACACTAATGAGCAAGTACATCCTCTGCTTATCTTTCTTGATTGGCCATATGTTGCTCAGGCAGATATTTTCAAAATCAATCTACTTGCCTGGGAATTTTAGGGTATTTTTAAATATATTTTACTGCTGAGTATTACTCCACTGTGTAGATGTACCACAGTTTGTTAATCCATTCTTCTGTTGAAGAGCATCTAGGTTGTTTCCAGGTACTTGCTATTATGAATAATGCTGCTATGAACATAGCTGAGCTAATGCTTTTGGGGTGCAAATGTGTATCTTTAGGGTATATGCCCAATAGTGGTATTGCTGGATCCTTGGTGAGATTGATTCCCAGTTTTATGAGAAACCGCCATACTGTATTCCAAAGTGACTGAACAAGCTTACACTCCCACCAACAATGGAGGAGTGTTCCCCTTGCTCTGCAACCTCCTCAGCATAGGCTGTCATCTGTGTCTTTTATCTTAGCCAATCTGACAGGTGTAAGATGGTACTGAAAAGTTGTTTTGATATGATCCTGTGGGGACAATTCTTATTGAAACCACCACAGTAACTGCTACCGATCAAAATTTTTATGGCTATCAGTTAGCCCATGAGGGATGAAGGATGAATTGTCAAAAGAATATGAGTCTACTCTTCAAGCTTTGACTTTCATATTACCTGCAAATACTGTGCTGAGTTCTAAATAGAAAGGAGATAGTTGAAGGTGAGTCAACATAGCTCTTTCCTTGGAAGAACAAACAGACACAATCCCTGTGTGAAGTGTGAACTGTTTTCATCTCACGAGTCATTGCATTGCTAACTCATTCCTACCCCATTTGTCTTTTCAATAATTTCTTCAATTAATACACATTTGACTGTGATCTGAGTGCAAACATATGCTTTTTAACAGTATAGGTTAATGCAGCAAACTGAACTGCTGTTTAGAGTTCAATAAAAATTAGCACCTCATATATGAAAATTGCTCTTCATTCTCACACATGCTGCAGAATCTCACAAACTCTTATTGACATAAATTATAAAAGAATAGAGTTATAGCAGTTTTAACCTACAATACCAGGTGGCAGGAATGTTTGCAATGATGTTCACCCTTCTACAATAACACAACAGAAATATTTCCATTGTACCCAGATCTTAATGTAGAAAGGCTTAGAAAAGTTACTGTGTTGACTTCTCTTGGTAGCCTTTTCAAATCTAAGAAAAGAATCATGCTAAAAAAAAATGAACGGAAAGCAATCACTGCTTTCAGAGAATATGAGTCCTCCTACATAGAATTTTTTCAAGCATCATTCTGACCTAGTTTATCTTGGTACCTGAGCTGGCCCAGGGAATTGCCCTCCAGTGATTCTGAGCATTGCATGAACAGTTTCATGCCCAGATCCCTGTACTTTACTTTACATTGGATCACTTAGAGGCATTAAATAACCTTTTTAAAGAAGCTCATCATGTAGAGTTTCTGAACAAAATTGAATACAACCAAGTTTTAGGAATTGGTGAAAATATCTTGCCTTTTAAAAACCATTTTCAGTCTCTGAGGTTACTGTTTGAGCAGTAATATAGAGGTGATATAGAATATGGCATTTATAAAAATACTCTGGTTTTGGTGGAATGCTTTGAAATTATGAAGGATCAATTGAATACAAAGAACAGAGACTCATCCTCATGGAAAATTCACATAAATAAACTTAGAATACACTAAAGCACCATCATTAATCTAAATTTGGCAAATTTTAACTTTACTCAGCATAGTCTGTTGTCTTTTATCAAAATATCAATTAGTTATGACTGTAGCTATAGCCAGGATATTATTAAATATATTTTATAATTGTATAAGACTTTGAATTGTAGCTTGTCTTTCAGATAGAAGTAAGCACACCCCAAGATTCCTTTCAAAAGTGTGTATATATTTCTTGATTTTAAGTAAGAGGACCTACACAATTATATTTTTTAACATTTTTGAGACAAATAAAATTGGTGAACTTTATGTATTTCATCTGCACTGTAAAACAGTCCAAAGCTGTAACTGGACTAAAAGCCAGAAATCTGGGAGATGGTATAGCTACTAATTAGTTATATGACTTTATCAATGTATGTGTTCTCTCTGAGCCCAACTCTCATAGTAGAAAGGGAACATGTAACCTCACAGAGCTATGTTAAGAACAGACATTAAAGACAGGTGAGCGGGAAATGCAATTATTTCTCTTCTGGCTTGTTATATATTTAAAATGATGAAAGTGGAGGGAAATACCAACATTCACTTTTCCCTCTGGATATCTTAGGAAGATATTGACAATTGAACAGTTACAGCCTTTTGCCCACCATGCACAGGGAAGATAGGATGCAGTCTTGCCATCATATCTCCTTTTTTATATGACATAAATAATGTAGCCTATCCCCTTCTACACGATATGAATACTGCAGGTAGAGCTCAATGTCTCAAAATATGAATGGTATTGGTATCTACTTGGCTTGCTGTTTTATCAAAGAGTTCTTTGAATTAGAAATTTAACCAGCTGTTTCTCAAGTCTATTCTTTCATATCTAAAATCTTGGGAATACAGAGCCATAATTAATTAGAAGGACTAAGTATTAAAAAGTTATCAAAGAACATTAATACGTTAATGACAATTTTATGGAATTTGATATTGTAAGAATAATAGCCCCTAGAGTTATTAGAAATTAGGCTACTTAATTTCTTGGTGAAATGCTCTTAATCCTTTCTTATAGTATAGAACAACATGTCCTACATATTCATATAGATGTATGTAAAGTGAAGAATGAAGAGGATTTCTATAAAAACTTTCTTAAAACAATGAGTCATGGTCTCTTTGAGTTGAAAGCTAGCCTCATCTACAAACTGAGATCCAAGACAACTAGAGCTATGCATTAAAACCCTATCTCAAACAAAACAAAGAAACAAAAAAATCCAAATAAAACAGTAAGCCTAAAATCTATTGCCTCATGATTTGGAAGCAGATGTTATTTTTAAGAATGATATCAATTTAAAATTAAGATTTTTTAATTAGATGATTTTTATACCAGAAGCAAGGTTAACAGGCTGAATGAAAGCTTGCTTTGGCATCTACTGCCATTTTTAGTAGGTGATTAGTCATTTTCTTCTTCCTGACAGTATTTGACAGAAACTCAAAGGATGAATCATAGTTTCAAGCTGTTGCTCACCTCATCCATTCCAAAAAGGAGAGCATGAAAATCATTCCAACAAACCCAAGAACTAAATTTTGAAAATGCCTTGAGGGATTTGACAGAAGTATTTAGCGATCTGAAAATTACAGCAATCTGTCACATTAAGTTTTTAGGAAAGGTAGGCTGCTTAAATGTAACCTACTCTTTATAAAAATATGTCCAAGTTACAACATCTCCTTGAATATATGAAAACACATCTGCCTCTGTAAGTATTGAGATCTGGCTGGGCTTAATTTGTGTTAAAGACAGGAGCTCGCTAGTAATCTGAAATACAAGAAGTAGATGAGGTCATTTCTAAAAGTCATGATATTATGTATGGTTCAATTAATATACATTATATTTTGTTTATATTTGTTAACAAAAGTATGATTTTTGTGTATATACATACATATATATATATTTATATGTATATTGTCAAGAATATTTGTGAGAACATGATGTGGTAATGGAAGTAAAGGTCTTCTGTCTCAACCCTTAGGAGTCAGAGGCTAATTCTAGTCTACTCAGAGCCATACATTGAGATGCCCTAAAAGATAGAAAGGAGTAAAAGAAAAAGAATTTTTTGAATGATAAATGGTCAGCAAAATATATAATGAAATAATTATATCAAATATATTAAATCATTTGCTAATGAAAATTTTTTAGTGATAATGTTAATATGAGTAAAAACTTTAAAAGTCAGAAAACCACCATTGTGTAAGTATAAAGTTATGCTAGACTCATTATTTTTCAATCCCACTGCTAATTATTTTTTAACAATATGAACATGTAGGTATCTATGCAACAAGATCAACTGATCTGCAGTAGTACAGGAGGAAAAGAAGAAATGTTATCATTATATTATATTCTCAAATTTTAAAATATATTAAAATGATGAGTCCCAACTTAGTTGATGAACTGCTTGCACACCCTTAGTAATTACTTAAGAAGTGAGAATAGAAAGGATCTGAAGATAGGGCTTAGGGATACACCAGTGAGGGAGGACTGTAGGAAGGCTGCAACTTACTAAAGATTTTTGCACATTGGTATGCTTGCTTTCAGAATATGTTTAAGTTTGCCTGCTTTACAATTTTAACAAAGGAGTCTGTCTGTCCAAGGACCTACTTTATGAAAATAAAACAGCTTTACTTTTCTGAAACTAACAAACTTTCATTTGTTGATATATGTTTATTAAAATGAATAGTCATGTAATTTGTTAAATGAATATATTTTAACTGTGGTATCATAGGTACTATGGACAAAATGATGGATAATATAGCGGCTTTCTTTTCAAGCCAAGGGAAATAGCTCAGGGGTAGGGTATCTGACTGCAGATCAAGAGGTACCTAGTTGAAATTCAAGTCAACCTATTGGCTTTCTTATGATCACTCACAGACTGTCCAGGAAGCAGCTCATTTCCCTCTAGTACCATACAAATGCATTGCGACAGCTTACACGTTCATTAAAAGAATCCTTATAAAAGGAAACTTCCAGCAGTTTTAATAAAACATCATGTTAGATGCTATGCAGCTGTCTTTCTGTGTCCAAGAGACCGTGTTGGCCCTCAGAATGGCCAAGATTCTATTTCTATCGCAAGATAAAGTCCAGATACCAGTTGCCAAAGTACAAAGACTCCCAACAAAACCTCTCCTGAGTAACAGTTTTATGTAATTGGCCTGGCCTAAGAGCAGATTTCTCTGTGTTTATGCTTCATCTAGCAGAAGACAAGTTGAACTGTAGACATGTTTGAAGGTAGAAAAAGAGGTTAAATGCTTAAAACCTTGTTTTGTTACTGTCTGTAGGAGTGACATATAACCTTCCTGAATGTTCTGGAAAAGTATGTTAAATATAAATGTGAGTCAAGTATTCTGAAAAAAAATCCTTGAAAAAGTAATTCTTTTTTTTCCTCTTATTTTTTTATTATGAATAAAGTCACATTTTCTATCCGTGTATACTGTTATTCAAGGTCCCTTCTCCCTCCCACTCCCTCCAGTCACTCTCTTCTCCACATCTCCCCATCTCCTCCCCAGCAAGTGCAGGAAGTCCCAAGGTCCCAATATTGCTCAGTTCAGCATCCACTCCTAGCAGACCTAGTTTCCTCACCCCAACATCAAGACTGAGTCAGGTGTTCCTCTAGAGGGAGTGGGATCCACAGTGTCAGTCCAAGGTGTTTCAGATCCCAAACTGTTCAAGTTTTGTGGTTTGTAGCTTTGACATGCTTTGCTGTTTGGTTTTTTTTTTGTTGTTGTTGTTTAGAATCCACTAATGAGTGAATACATCGTCTGCTTATCTTTCTGGGTTTGAGATAACTTGCTCAGGAGGATATTCTCCAAATCCATCTATTTGCCTGCAAATTTTAGGCTATCAATTTTTCTTACTGCTAAGTAGTACTCCGTTGTGTAGATGTATCACAGTTTGTTAATCCATTCTTCAGTTGAGGGGCATTTGGGTTTTTCCAAATTCTCGCTATTATTAATAATGCTGCTATGAACATAGCTGACCAAATGTCTATGGAGTGTGAATGTGCATCTTTAGAATATACACCCAGAAACGGTATTGCTGGATCTTTGGGAAGATTGTTTCCCAGTTTTATGAGAAACCAACATATTGTATTCCAGAGTGGCTGAACAAGCTTACAATCCCACCAACAATGGAGGAGTGTTCCCCTTACTCTGCAACCTCTTCAGCATAGGCTGCTAACTATGTCTTTTTATGTTAGCCAATCTGACAGGTGTAATGTGGTATTGAAAAGTTGTTTTGATTTGCATTTCTCTGATGGATAAAGATGTTGAGCACTTTTTCAAGTGCCTTTCAGTCATTCATAATTCTTCTGCTGAGAATTCCCCTTTTAGTTCTGAACCCCATTTTTTGATTGGGTTATTCAAGGTTTTGGCCTCTAGATTCTTGACTTCTTTATTTTAGAGATCAGTCCTCTATTACTTGTATGGTTGCAGAAAATCTTTTCTCATTCTGTAGGCTGTTGTTTTGTCCTATTGACAGTGTCCTTGGCTTTACAGAAGCTTCTCAGTTTCAGGAGGTCCCACTTATGAATTGTTTTCCTTAGTGTCTGTGCTACTGGTGTTATATTTAGGAAGTGGTTGCCTATGCCGATCGTAGAAGGGTATTTCTCATTTTCTTTTCTATCAAGTTTAATGTGGCAGGGTTTATGTTTAGGGCTTTGATCCACTTGGATTTGAGTTTTGTACAGGGTGATAGGCTTGGATCTATTTGCATTTTTCTACACACTACCAACCAGCTATGCCAACACCATTTTTAAAGATACTGTCTTTTTTCCATTCAATATTTTGGGCCTCTTTGTCGAAGATCAGATGTTCATAGGTTTGTGGGTTAATGCCCGGATCCTCAATTTGATTCCACTGATCCATAAGTCTGTTTTTATGCTAGTACCAGGCTGTTTTTATTACTGTAGCTCTATAGTATAACTTGAAGTCAGGGATAGTGATGCCTCCTGATATTCTTTTGTTGAGCAAAATTGTTTTGGCAATCCTGGCTTTCCTGTTATTCCAAATAAAGTTGAGTATTGTTCTTTCAAGGTCTGTAAAATATTGTTTTGGGATTTAATGGGCAGTGCATTGAATCTGTAGATTGCTTTTGGTATAATTGCCATTTTTACTATGTTGATCCTACCTATCCAGGAACATGGGAGATCTTTCCATTTTCTGACATCTGCTTCAATTTCTTTCTTCAGTGATTTAAAATATTTGTCAAATAGACCTGTTACTTCTTTGGTTATATTTACTACAAGGTATTTAATGGTATTTTCATCCAATATAAAGGGTGATGTTTCCCTTATTTTGTTTTCAGACCTTTTATCTTTAGTGTAGAGAAGGGCTATTGATTTCTGTGAGTTAATCTTGTATACTGCTACATTGCTGAAGGTGTTTACCAAGTGTAAAAATTCCATGGTCTTCAATATTAAAAGCAGATTAAAAATTTTAGTGTCTATTAAAATACTTATTTAAAAGTCTAAACTGCTATTTTATTTTAACAGCTACAAAATTGTATGTTCATCTATATTAAAAACTGTAATTCATATTCCCAAAAATTTTATTTTTTCATCTATTTTCTGATACTATTTTCTAAAATTTATTGTTAAAATCAGATTATCCCATCAATTTTCAAATAGAAAATTTCTATTTGCTTCTTTTCCAATATTTAGAATTTAAAACAAATCATGAAATGATCTCATGGTTGTTCAGCTCAAAGTAGGAAGATCAAAATGAACATTTCTAAATATTTCCATATTGATATTTTTGTTTCTTTTTCATTGATTTTTGAAAATTAATATCAAACTTTATATAAAAAGCAAAATATTTAGAATAGCTAAAACAAAACAAAACAAACAAAAAGCAAAAACCCACACAGAAATAAAACTTCTCTTTTCTCTAAAATACATGAAACATAAAAAATAATATCTGAAGCTCCTCAAGCCAGGTTAAGCTGAGCTACAAACGAAGAAATCACAGTAGGTAACAACTAATGCCCATGGATGCACTATGACCAAAACACATTTCTTTTAAGCAACCCTTCTAAAGTCAAATGAGAAGATTTTTTTTTCTTTTTCTTTTTGGTTTTTCTTTTGTGTGTGTGTGTGTGTGTGTGTGTGTGTGTGTGTGTGTGTGTGTTTTAAATCACTTTATTCACCATCATCTTTCAATGAAAATAGAATATTTTGTGCTTAAAGTCCACTAATGAGAAAGTACATCCTCTGTTATCATTCTTGGTTTGTGAGACCTTGCTTAGGAGGATATCCTCCAAATCCATCCATTTGCCTGTGAATTTTAGGTTATCATTTTTTTTTCTTACTGCTGAGTAGTACTCCATTGTGTAGATGTACCACGGTTTATTAATCCATTCTTCAGTTGAGGGGCATCCAGGTTGTTTCTAGGTTCTTGCTATAACAAATAATGCTGCTTTGAACACAGTTGAGTTAATGCTTTTTGGGTGCAAATATGCAACTTTAGTGTATATGCCCAATAATAGTATTGCTGGATCCTTGGAGAGATTGATTCCCAGTTTTCTGAGAAACTGCCATACTGCATTCCAGAGTGACTGAATAAGTTTTCATTCCCACCAACAATGAAGGAGTGTTTCCCTTGCTCCACAACTTCTGCAGCATAGGCTGTCATCTTTGTGTTTTATCTTAGCCAGTCTGAAAGGTATATGGTGGTGTCTCAAAGTTGTTTTGATTTGCATTTCTCTGATGGCTAAAGATGTTGAACATTTTTTCAAGTGCCTTCCAGCCTTTTGTAATTCTTCTGCTGAGAATACCTCTTTTAGGTCTGAACTCCATTTTTTGATTAGGTTATTCAGGGTTTTGGGCTCTGGTTTCTTGAGTTCTCTCTCTATTTTAGAGATCAGTCCTCTATCACTTGTAGGGTTGGTGAAAATCTTTTCCCATTCGATAGGCTGTCATGTAGTTTTAATGAGAGTGTCCTTGGCCTTACACAAACATCTCAGTTTCAGGAAATCCCAGTTATTGATTGTTGTTCTTAATGTCTGTTGCTACTGATGTTATATTTAGGACGTGGTCACATGTGCCAATGCATTGGAGGGTATTTCCCACTTTCCTTTCTATCAAGTTTATTGTAGCTGGTTTTATGTTGTGGTCTTTGATCCACTTGGATTTGACTTTTGTGCAGGGTGATAAGCTTGGATCTAATTGCATTTTCCTACATACTGCCATCAGTTAAGCTAACACAATTTGTTGAAGATACTATATTTTTTTCCATTGGATATTTTTAAGTTCATTTTCAAAAATTAGGTGTTCATATGTGTGTGAGTTAATGTCTGCGTCTTCAATATAGATTCTGCACGTAATTATTATGCCACTGCAGAAATGAATGGTGAAACATCTTAAAGAATTTTATGAGGTCTCCACATTAGGGAATTTGTTGTTATTTTATTTTCATTTTCAGAGTTTTGCTAATCACCCTAAAACTTTCTACATGCTAGGTAAGTACTTCTCCATGGAGCCACAATTCTAGCATTCAAATTTTATTTTAAGTAACTTCATGGGAGTTATTTTTATTTCCAAATTATTTTTATATTTTGACAAGGAGAGTATTGCCCTCTCCATCTTCAGTCCTTTATGACATTTCCAAAAATGCTTATTTTGCTGTACATTTCAATGTCCTTTTAATTTTTATGATTATCATGTTTTCTTTCATGTGGAGTTCTTCTATGTTCTAGGAAGAAAATTTCATTTGTGACTTCTTTTAGCATTCATTGTTTTTACATTTTCCTTTTATTTCTCTTATACTTTGAGTCCAGTGGTTGTAGAAGCATATATTGCTGTAACATCATGGTCCCAATTTAAGTTCCAGTTCAAGTTTCATCGCATTATAGGTTGCATTGTCTTCATAAACAATATGTAAATAAAATTTAAAACCCACCAAGTGAAGGAAATAGATGCGTATTCACTACTAAAGATTCATTGGCTTACATAGTACAAACATATTGTAAACACCAGTATGTATAAAGTATGTTGACTGCTGAATGAGTAAGGGTGACCTCTGCATACTGGGAAACTTCAGATTTAGGTCCCTGGCTTCTTCCCTAATGCTTAGCAGGTTTCCTATTTCTCTGTACCTAATGTTCTGTTCTAATTGTTTGATAACCACAACCATATTCTTATCTTTTTAGAACCACAGTTTGTTAAGTGTGTTTTATATCTGGGGATTTTTTTTTCTACTTAATCCATGTGAAATAATATTGGTATGTGCAGGGAACTCTGGGAAAGCCTAACACAGAATAACAGAAAAATAAATGCATAAGCAAGAAAGCACATGGCTTGGTTTTCCTAGTTCTATGTCCCACAAAGCTTTGATTATCTTTCTGACCATCCAGCTCCCTTAACATCATTTGCTAGCTCCTAGCTACGTAAGGCTATTTGTACATTTTTCATGCTTTGCCTCTTCACTTATTCAAAATGGCCCACTTGGTTCCCAACATTTGAGATATTTATGCTTTTAACATACCACAACTGTGAACCTGGCTCTAGCCTAAGTAACAATAATTTTCCAGATTCAATTTCAGAACATGATCATGACAATTCATGAATCCAATGGAATAAAAACATTTTAAGTCATTTTAAAAAAGAACTCTTTTCTGTGAAACAATTTAACTATTACTCAGGTAGAAAATGTAATTTAATTAGTATGTTATAATGAAACAAGAGAGATGATTTTTGTATTAACTGTAAGTTTGGAAATTTATTTTTCTAAAATTTTAGAGAGCAAAATAAATGAAACTGTAATGCCTAACTGTTATTATATTTCTATTGTTTTGTACTAATGTAACTTCATATCAGGTTCAACTGCTTTTACTTCTTTGTCTCCTCTGGTATAGTGGGATAATGGATTAAAACAGAAGGGTACAGGCAAACTTGAGCACATTCCATGTGCCATGACACCCAACAGACCATTGCCTTAATGCTTTTTACAACACCGTCTTCTACTATTTACCTTTGACATTGCTAAGATTAAGACATTCAGAATTTCTTGAAGAGAAACTGCAGAAAACCTCTTTCTTCCTTACTTCCCCTACAGAGTTCATTTCTCCAACAACATCACATGTCCTAGGTCTTGAATATGTCGATTTATTTTTAAAATGAAACTGCATCTGGTCCAGCATTATCTGTTTGGTTTGATTACTAGGGCACAATTCAAGTCAAGTTATTCAAGTACATTCCATCCATGTTCTTTCCTACCCTATTTTCTATAAATCTTTTAAAACAGCATGGGAAGCAAATGCTTTTTCCAAGCTTTCTCACAACCCTCATCTCATGTCATTAGCAGCATTATTCATAATAGCAAGAACCTGGAAGCATCCTAGATGCCCATCAACTAAGGAATGGATTAAAAAACTGTGGTACATCTACACATGGAGTACTACTCAGCAATAAGAAAAAAATGATATCCTAAAATTTGCAGGCAAATGGATGGATTTGGAGAATATCTTCCTGAGCAAGGTGTCTCAAACCCAGAAAGATAAGCAGGGGATGTACTCACTCATTTGTGGACTCTAAACAATAAAAACAAAAAGAAAAGCATGTCAAAGCTACAAACCACAAACACTGAACTGTTTTGGATCTAAAACATCTAGGAGTGGCACTTTGGATCCCACTCCCTCTAGAGGAACACCTGACTCAGGCTTGATGTTGGGGTGAGGAAACTGAATCTGCCAGGAGTTGATGCTGAACTGAGCAGTACTGGAACCTTAGGATCTCCTACCCATGCTATAGGGAGGAGATGGGGAGATGTGGAGAAGAGAGAGTGACTGGAGGGGGTGGGAGGGGAAGGGACCTTGAATAAGGATATGCAAGGATAGAAAATGTGACTCTATTCATAATAAAAAATGAAAAAAAAACAGCATGGGAAGCAAATGCTTCTTTCAAGCTTTCTCAAAACCCTCATCTCATGTCATTAAAAATTGAGAATATGACTTTCATGTCTCCATAACTTTTAAAGATTATCTCTAGAAAAAACTGTGCAAATAGCTTTTAGAGAACCAGAGTTTTTGGAAGTATTAACAACAATATTCCCATCTCAGTATCCTTTGAGAAGTGAAACCACTTCATTAATATAGTCTAGTCTCTGTCTGCCACCTAGTATAAGGGATGGACCCCATAACATTTGTTAAACACTGCTGACAAAGTGGGTATCCAAAAGAAAAAAATATTCCTTAGTTGTTTTACAAAGTATGCTAGCTAGCTTGTTATGCTTAGAGATTTACTTTTCTGTCTTACCTACACATCCACAACTAAATCCTGTCCCCAAACTTAATGAATTTCTGCATGTTCATTAAAAATTATTTCTTTTCTTTAGTAATTTTTGTTAAAAAGAAATGGAGTTTCTATCATTATTTTATTTATTCAGAATTTTCTGTGTTTTGAACTGTTATTAAACTTATCAGCTTCAGCTTTATTTTTCAATAAAAAAATGAAACCACTATAGCTAAGTTTAAAAATTTATCATTCAACTATTAGTAAATTCAGTTGATGCATAGACTGAACTGCAGGCTGAAAAAAATTTGTATTCCCTCTCAATGAAATCAACTTGTAGCATAGGTTTTACTTTGTCTTTGTTTATTACCCAATGACTGGAAAGTTATAGTTTATAAAGGGGTTTATTTAATGACATTAAAAAGTTAAAACTTTGTTTAATTGAATAAAGTGTTTTTATTTTGTTCTGTGTCTGATCTACTTTCCCTATTTTCAGTGTGTCTGGTGGATAAGATGATCTAGCATACTCTACATTAAAGAAAACATGTATATTATAAAATCAAGTTAAAATTGGTATTTTTATTTTATTTCTTAGTACAGAATGTTTGAATCTGCATTTTTTAAATGTTTTTTTTTAAACTTTATTTATTTATTTATTTATTTGCCTTGGTGTTTGCCTGGAACTGGAACTACAGACAGTTGTTAGCTGCCATGTGGGTGCTGGGAATTGAACCCAGGTCCTCTGGAAGAGCAGACGGTGCTCTTAACCACTGAGCCATCTCTCCAGCCCATAATCTGCATTTTTAAGAACTATAAAAATATTGCAGATGATAAAAATAAAACAGAAAGGATTTAAGTATATTGCACTTTGGAACATGTCCTTGAATGAAGCTGTGGGAGAATTTTGATAGCTTGTAAGAAAATTACAAGTAAAAATAGAAAACAGCCCTGTAACTTCTGTCGCTCCATTACATGTGTTGTCCTTCTAATGTGTTTCTGTCCCTTCCAAGCTTTGATAATAGGAATAGGTTTGCTTCAGAGCACCCATAATCTACTAGCATTACTCAGATGACATTTTCAAGTATGGCTTATCTTTGTGTCTGTATACAGCCTAAATTCATATGACCTTTGATTATTTGACCTTGGTTAGTCTCAAAAGTACCTTAAGAACATAAATTGTCTAATCTTCTTTTTAGATATGCCAAGTATCTCTTATTTTTTTCTTGATATCTTTACAATGCACTTTTATCCTTTTCCCCTTCATTTTTTTTATTTATTTAAAAATATTTGTTCCATTTATACAACTGTTCCCCATCTCTTCCCTCTTCCTAGTCCCTCCCAGTCCTCCCTCAGCCTCCCCTGACTCCATTCCTCCATCCATTTCCCAAGGAGGACCAGGAATTCCAAAATGTGTCAGTTCAGTCTGGCATATCCAGTAGAGGTAGATCAGAGGCACTCATCCCAATATTAAACCTGGGTTAGATGTTCCGATTTAGGGAATGGGCTCCAAGATGCTACTTTATGCACAGGAACATAGTCTGATCCTACTCTATGAGGCTCCACAAACTGCCCAAACCATTTGACAATCATCTACCTTTCAAGTGTTAAGTTCCTTTCCCCAAAGGTTCCTCAGCAGTTGTATCTGAGTCATGAGCTCCCAATAGCTCCAGTCAGCCATCTCTGTGAGTCTTTTCCTCATGACTCTGATCCTTTTTCTCATATAGCCTCTCCTTTCTCTCTCTCTTCAGCTGGACCAGGAGCTTGACCTGTTGCTTCACTGTTTATCTCTACTTCTGCCTGTATCCATTCCTAGGTGAAGGTTCTATAATGACAATTATGGTGGTAATTTGATTATAGGTGAAGTCCTGTTTAGGCACTCTCTCTACTATTGCTTGGAGTCCTGGACATGGACATCTTTTGGATTCATAGCTGTTTCCTTAGCACCCAGTTTTTTTTCCCAAATACACAATGGATCCCTCTGTCAAGATATCCATTTTCCCCTCTGTCTTTGTTGCTCCTCTCACTCAAACATCTCCTTCTCTCATGATTTGCTCTCATCTCCCCTTGCTTGCTCCCTGTTAAGATGCCATTTTACTCAGGTGATCTCTATTTCCTCTTCTCAGGAGGATCCCTGGCTGTCTCTCTTAAGTTGCATCTGTTACCAAGATTTTCAGAGGTTGTGGTTTGTAGTCTGGATATTAATTGATTTTTGTCAATATCATGCTGATCTTTCTGAGCCTCTGTTATCTCACTCAGGATGATACTCTCCAAATCCATGCATTTGTCTGCATATTTTAGGTTGTCAGTTTTTAAAATACTGAATGGTATTCCATTGTGTAGATATATCACAGTTTGTTAATCCATTATTCAGTTGATCTAGGTTGTTTACAGGTTCTTGATACTATGAATAATGCTGCTATGAACATAGTTGAGCTAATGCCCTTGGGATAAGAATGTGCATCCTTTGGGTAAATGGTCAATAGTGGTATTGCTGGAAAATTGGGGAGATTGATTCTCAGTTTTCTGAGGAGCTGCCATAGTGAGTTCCAAAGTGGCTGTATAAGTTTACATTCCCACCATCAATGGAGGAGTGTTCTCCATGCTCCACATCCCCTCAAGCAAAGGCTGTCATTTGTGTTTTTGATTTTAGCCATTCTGACAGGTGAAAGATGCTATTTCAAAGTTGTTTTGATTTGCATTTCTCTGATGGCTAAAGATGTTGAGCAAGTCTTTAAGTGTCTTTCATCTATTTTTAAGTTTTCTCTTCAGAATGTCATTTTTTATCTCTGAACCTAATTTTCTAATTGGGTTATTTGGGCTTTGGGACTCTATTTTGAGTTCTCTATAACTTGTAGTGATCAGTCCTCTGTCAGTTGTACGGTTGGTGAAGATCTTTTCCCATTCTGTAGGCTGTTGTTTTGTCTTATTGACAATACCCTTTGCCTTACAGAAGCTTCTCAGTTTCAGTAGGTCCCACTTACTGGTTGTTGTTCTTAGTGACTGTGCTACTGGTGTTATATTTATTAAGTGGTCACCAGTGCCAATGCATTGGAAGGTATTTCCCACATTCTTTTCTTTCAGGTTCAGTGTGACTGGGTTTATGTTGAGGTCTTTGATCCACTTGGATTTGAGCTTTGTGAAAGGTGATTGGTTTGGATCTATTTGCATTTTTCTACACACTACCATTCAGTTATGCCAGCACCATTGGTTGAAGATACTATCTTTTTTTTCCATTGTATATTTTCGGTCTCTTTGTATAAATCAGATGTTCATAGGTGTGTGTATTAAGGTTGGAGTGTTCAGACTTCTTTCATCCAGAAATTTGTTTTTATATCAGTACCAGGCTGCTTTTATTACTATACCTCTATAGTATAGCTTTATCTCAGTGATGGTTAAGTCTTCTGAAGTTCTATTATTGAACAGGATTTTTTTGGCAATCTTGGCTTTGCTGTTATTCCTTATGAAGTTAAGTGTTGTTCTTTCAAGTTCTTTAAAAAATATTGTGTTGCGATGTTGATGGGGCTGCATTGAATCTGTAGATTGCTTTTGATAAGATTGCCATTTTTATTATGTTGATCCTACCTATCCAGGATAATAGGAGATCTTTCCATTTTCTGATATCTTCTTCAATGACTTACAGTTCTTGTCAAGCATGTCTGCCATTTCTTTGGTTAGAGTTGCATCAAGATTTTTAATGTTATTTGCAGATATTATAAAGGGTGATGTTTCCCTGATTTCTTTTTTAGCCTTATTATCATTTGTGTAGAGGAGGACTATTGATTTTTCTGAGTTAATCTTGTGACCTGCTATATTGCTCAAGTTATTTATCAGCTGTAGGATTTCCCTGGTAAAATTTTGCAGGTCACTTATGTATGCAATCATATCATCTACAACTAGAGATAGTTTTACTTCTTCATTTGCTATTTGTTTCCCCTTAATCTTCCTTTGTTTTGTTATTACTTTTGCAAAAACTTTAAGAACTATATTGAATAGATAAGTGGATAGAGGACAGCCTTGTCTTGTTCCTAATTTTAGTGGGATTGCTTTGAGTTTCTCTCCACTTAGCTTGATGCTGGCTTTCAGTTTACTGTAAATTATCTTTATTATTTTTAGGTACTTTCACTGTATTCCTGATCTGTCCAGGACTTTTATGAAAGAGTTTTGGTAATTGCTAAAGCCTTTTTCAGCATTTAAGGAGATGATAATGTTTTTTTTTTTTTTGTGTGTGTGTGTGTGTGTGTGTGTGTGTGTGTGCTTTTTTTTTTTTCTTTCAGGTTGTTTGTATGATGAAAGACATTGACGGTATTTTATATGTTGAACCATCATTACATCTCTGGGTTGAAGCATCCAATATAATATTACACATCTAAAACACCATCATTTTAGGGAAGCATAGGCAGTGAAGAGCTTGGTGCACAAGCAGAAAGTGCACTTGAGTTGGATTGCCAGAACTTACAAAAAAGCTTGGTGTGTGTGTGGAAATTTATAATTGCAGTAAAGAAAGTGTACATAAACATATTCATCAAGTTTATTGTTCAGCCACTCTACTCTAATAATTATGCCAATATTCCAGGGACACAGGGAGAAATCATGTTTCAAAGACATGGTAAGGAGTACCAGAGAAATGACACCAGAGGTTGTGTTGTTGACTTTTCATTTTACACATGCTACATACCTCTCTCTCTCTCTCTCTCTCTCTCTCTCTCTCTCTCTCTCTCTCTCTCTCTCTCTCCTGTCTTTCACATTCACATTTGCTCTCTCTTTTGCTCCTCTTTCCTATTCTTTTCCACACACATAGATTTACTCATATATACACAGATTATCATTTAACTATTATTGTAATTTATAGCAGACCTAGGAAAAAGAAAAAAAATTTACATAGATGGCCTAGAAAGAAGGATCAACTGTTAAGAAGATATATTGCCCTTACACAGGACCCACTTTTGTTTCCCAACACCTTAGCAACACAGAATACATTGCCACCTTCAGAAGAATTAGTTTCTTTATCACATAGAACCATATTCATATATGTATCAACACACACAGAGGGAGAAACAGAGAGTATAATAAAAATATCTTTTAAAATTGTGCATTTATTTTTATGAACACAGTACATAATGCCATCATCTGAGGAACATAGGAGACAAAGAAAAAATATAAATCAGTGTTTCACATAAATATATGAGAAATATCTAAGAGGAAAGGAAAGAAAGCCCCATAGTTTACACTCTATAGCTTATCAAAATTTAAATCCTACTGTATCAGACAGTGCACTCTCAAGAACCAAAAAAAAGAAAAAAATAGTGCCATGGTTCATGATTTCAGATGGTTGCCGAAGTTACATCAAAATTCATAGAACAGACTATTGATAAAATGTCATATCCAAGCTTGACAAAATTCCAAGATAAATGAGAAGAGAGAAAATGACTTGAGTACATTATGATGCTCACTAAAATACAAGGCCAGAAACTTTCAATTTAAACAAAAATTTAAATCTACATAAAAACAAATGAGTACTAAATTTAAGTTATTTAGAAAAACAACTCTTACCAACCTTTGAAAGAATAAGAGCAACTGACAGTTTGCTGATGATAATGTATATTTAGACAAAGAACCGATTCTACAAATACAAAGAGTTTGATGAAGTTCCTGAGTATAATGAATTAGAAACACATTTATTTCTTCACAGAAGAAGCAATATCATTCAAGGCATCATTTTTATCAATAATACAAAACAAACTAAATAAGATAAATGAGTGACAGAATTGTGAATTTGAGGCCAGTCTGGGCTAGGTATTGTGACATCTGTCTTAAGAAAGTCAAAACAATTATAAATTATCAATATTTAAAATTAGAGCCGTATTTAAAATTATAAATATAAACTTATCTTAGAACTGATCCCATGATTCAGACTACAGTATTATATTTTGATAAATTCATGTTTCTTATTTAAAGGAAACTATTGGGAGTTGGTAATGTAGCTGAGCATACTAAAGAACACGGTTTGGTTCCTGGCAATCACATGGCCAGTCACTGCAGTTCTGGGGGTCCCGGGGCCCTTCTCTGGCCATTGTCAGCACCTGCACCTGCACACACGTTCGTGTGAGCACACAAACAAGTGAAACACAAATTTTAGTTTGTATTTAATAAAACCTCAGATCCAGATATTGGGGAAAAGCTGGAAAATCAGAGAAAAGAAACAGACCACAGTCAACTCTCCCCCAGCCAACTTCTCAGGGTAAAAGCTATCTTCTAGTTTCCTCACTGTGGCATGACATGTCTACAAAATAAATCAATGTTTTCTTACACCTGCCTTAATTAGTACCTTCACCTAATAGTTTCACTTCCAGGTTCAAATCTGTGTCATATTCCTAGAGTTAGAATTAAAGGTGTGAACTACTACTGTTTGGTAGTTAGGCCTAGTTAGGCCTTGAATTCACAGAAAGACAGAAAGATCTTTGTCTCTGGAGTTATAGGATTAAATAAATAGGTCACCACTCTGTCTTGCCAGTACTGGAAGTGAGTTATAACTCTCTGACCCTCAGTGACTTCTCTGTCGGTTGATCTGTTCTCTGATATTTCAAACTAGTCTTATTAAATATAAAATATATCATCACATTCATTAACACACGCATGCATACATACCACACAATTTTAAAGATAAATCTTTAAATACCTTAAACTTACAGATGCTAAAATGCTTATTTTATGTCTTAGATGCTTTAGAATTACTATATTTAAAAATGATGAGCAGAATTTATCTATCATTTATATATCTAATGATCTATTTACTTATTATTAATTCCCATAATTATCTTATCTGACTGGTATTTCAATATAATTAATTTTTCATGTTGTAACAGTTTATTCACAGGAAATTAAATTTATCATTTGCAACCAAAGTTCCAACTAGCTCAGAGAATTTTTTGTTTGTTTTTATTATGAAAAAAGTCATATTTTTTTTGTCCATGTATCCCATTGTTCAAGCTCCCAGTCACTCTTTTATGTCCATCAATTTGTCTTCTCCTCAGTAAGGGCAAGAGGTCCCAAAGTCCCAAGGTGGCTTAGTTCAACATCCACTCCAGGCAGATCTACTTTCCTCACCCCAACATCAAGACTGAGTCAGCAGTTGCTATGGAAGGAATGGGCTCGAAGGTACCAGTCCCAGGTATTTCAGATCCCAAGCTGTTCATTGATTGTGGTTTGCAGATTTCACATGCTTTGCTTTTTGCTTTTTTGTTTAGAGTCCACTAATGAATGAGGACATCCCCTGCTTATCTTTCTGGGATGAGATACCTTGCTCCAGAGGATATTCTCCAAATCTATCCATTTGCCTGCAAATTTTAGGATATCATTTTTTCTTACAACTGAGTAATGCTCCATTGTGTAGACAAACCACAATTTGTGAATCCATTCTTCAGTTGATAGGCATCTAGGTTATTTCCAGGTTCTTGCTATTACAAATAATGTTGCTATGAACATAGTTGAGCTAATGCCTTTGGAGTACAAATGTGCATCTCTAGGGTATATGCCCAGGAGTGGTATTGCTGGATTCTTGTTGAGACTGATTCTCAGTTTTCTGAGAAATTGCATACAGCATTCCAGACTTGCAGAATGAGCTTAGACTCCCACCAACAATGGAGGAGTGTTCCCCATGCTCAACAACCTCTCCAGCATAGGCTGTCATCTGTGTCTTTTATCTTAGCCAAACTGACAGGTGTAAGGTGGTATTGAAAAGATGTTTTGGTTTTTCATTTCTCTGATGGATAAAGATGATGAGCACTTTTCAAGTGCCTTTCAGCCATTCGTAATTCTTCTGCTGAGAATTCTCTTTTTAATTCTAAACCTCATTTTTTGATTGGGTCATTCAAGGTTTTGGGATCTAGTTTCTTGAGTTCTGTATATATTTTAGGGATCAGTCCTCTATTACTTGTAGGATTGGTGAAAATCTTTTTTCATTCTCTAGGCCATTGTTTTGTCCTATTGACAGTGTCCTTGACTTTACAGAAGATTCTAGGTTTCAGGAGGTCCCACTTATTGATTGTTTTCTTAGTGTCTGTACTACTGGTTTTATATTTAGGAAGTGGTCACCTGTGCCAATGCGTTGGAGGATATTTCCCACATTCTTTTCTCTCAAGTTCAGTGTGGCTGGGTTTATGTTGAGGTCTTTGACCCGCTTGGATTTGAGTTTTGTGTAGGGTGATAGGCCTGAATCTATTTTCATTTTTTACATACTACCATCCAGCTATGCCAACACCATTTGTTAAGGATACTTTTTTTTGCCATTGAATATTTTGGGCCTCTTTGTCAAAGATCAGGTGTTCATAGGTTTTTGGGTTCATGTTGGGATCTTCAATTCAATTTCATTGATCTACAAGTCTGTTGTTATGCCAATTCCAGGCTGTTTTTATTACTGTAGCTCTATAATATAACCTGAAGTTGGGGGTGGTGATGCCTCCTGAGGTTCTTTTGTTGAGCAAAATTGTTTTGAAAATCCTGGCTTTCCTATTATTCCAAATGAAATTGAGTATTGTTCTTTCAAGGTCTGTAAAAATTGCATTGGGATTGTAATGGAAAGTACATTGAATTTGTAGATTGCTTTTGTTAGAATATCCATTTTTACTATGTTGATCCTACCTATCCAGGAATGTGGGAGGTCTTTACATTTTCTGATATCTTCCTAAATTTTTTTTCAGTGATTTTAAGTTTTTGCCAACTAGATCTGTTGCTTCTTTGGTTATAGTTACTCCAAGGTATTGTTTGCTATTAGAAAGGGTGATGTTCCACTTATTTCTTTTTCAGCCCTTTACTCTTTAGTGTATAGGAGTGCTACTGATTTCCTTGATTTAATCTTGTATCCTGCTACATTGCTGAAGGTGTTTATCAGCTGTAGAATTTCCCTGGTAGAATTTTGAGGATCATTTATGTATACAAATATATTATCTGCAAATAGAGATAGTTTCACTTCTTCTTTTCCAATATGTATCCCCTTAATCCCCTTTCCTTCTCTTATTGTTTTAGCTAAAACATTGAGAACTATGTTGAGTAGATAAGGTGAGAGGGGACATGCTTGTCTAGTTCCTGATTTTAGTGGGATTGCTTTGAGTTTTTTTCCCATTTAGTTTGATGTTGGCTGTCAGCTTTTTGTAAATTGCCTGTGTTAAATTTAGATATTTACCCTGTATTCTTGACCTCTTCAGGACTTTTATCATAAAGGAGTGTTGGATTTTTCAAAGGATTTTTCAGCATCTAAGGACATGATCATGCAGTCTTTTTTTTTTTTCAGTTTGTTTATATGATGAATGACATTTATAGTTTTTTATATGTTGAACCAACCCTGCATTTCAGGGATGAAGCCTAGTTGGTCATGAGGGATGATATTTTTTATATGTTGTTGTATACGGTGTGCCAGAATTTTGTTGAGAATTTTACCATCAATATTCATGAGGGAAATTGGTCTATAATTCTCCTTCTTTGTTGAGTCTTTGAGTGGCTTGTGTAATTGTAGCCTCATAAAGAGTTTGGTAATTTTCCTTCAATTTTTACTATCTGAAACCGTTTGAGAAGTATTGGTACTAACTCATCTTTGAATGGCTGGTAGAACTCTGCACTGAAACCATCTGGACCTGGGCTTTTTTTTACTTGGGGGGCTTTTAATGACAGCTTCAATTTCCTTCAGGGTTATAGGTCTGTTTAGGTATTTAATCTGATCTTCATTTAATTTTGGTAAATGGTACCTGTCCAAAAATTTGTCCATTTCTTCTAGGTTTTCCATTTTTGTAGAATATAGATTTTCAAAGTATGACCTGATAATTCTCTGTATATGATGGGGGTCAGTTGTTATGTCCCCCTTTTCATTTCTGCTATTGTTGATGTGGGTACTCTCTCTGCTCTTTGGATAGTTTGAATTTAAATAAGGGCTTACCTATCTTGTTGGCTTTCTCTAAGAACCAACTCTTTGATTCATTGATTCTTTTTAATGTTCTGTTTGTTTTAATTGTATTGATTTCAGCTCTAATTTTGACTATCTCCGGCCATCTACTCCTTCTAGGTGAGGTGAGTTTCCTTCTAATTGTGCTAAGGCTTTCAACTGTGCTGTTAGTTCTCTAGTGGGGTTTCTCTAGGGTTTTCATATAGGCATCTAGTGCTATGAATTTTCCTAGTAAGACTGCCTTCATTGTATCCCACAAGTTTGGGTATGTTAAGGTCATTTTCGCTACATTCTAGGAAGTCTTTAATTTCTTTCTTAATTTCTTCCTTGACTCAGAGGTGGATCAGTTGAGTGATGTTTAGTTTCCATGAGATGGTAGGTTTTCTGTGATTTTTGATGTTGTTAAACTCTAACTTCAGGCCATTGTTGTCTGATATGATGCAAGGGACTATTTCTATTCTTTTGTATGTATTGATATTTGCTTCATGACTGATAATGTGGTCAATTTTAGAGAAAGTTCCATGTGGTGCTGTGAAATATGTATATTTCTTTGCTTTTGGGTGGGAGCTTCTGTAAATATCTATTAAATCCATTTGCATCATAACCTCTGTTAGACTCCATATTTCTCTGCTGAGTCTCTGTCTGGGGGACCTATCCAAGGGTGAAAGTGTGTTATTGAAATTTTCCACTATTATGGTGTGAGAGTTGATGTGGGATTTGAGCTTTAGCATTTTTTATTTTACATAGATAGGTGTCCTTATATTAGTGGCATAAATATTCATAATTGAAATGTATCTTGACCAATTTTTCCTGAGATCAATAATTAATGTCCATCCTGCTCTCTTTTAATTGATTTTAGTTTGATGTTTACATTGTTTGATATTAGTATGGCAATTCCAGCTTGTTTCTTAGGGCAATTTTATTGAAAAATCTTTTCCCAACCTTTTACTCTGAGCCTGTGTTTGTCTTTATGGCTGAGGTGTATTTCTTGTTTCCAGCAGAAAGAGGGCTTCTGTTTTTGTATCCATTGGGTTAGTGTGTGTCTTTTTATATGTGAATTGAGTCCATTGATATTAAGGGATATTAGTGACCACTGATTGACATTTCCTGTTAGTTTTGGTGGTGGGTTTTATGTATTTCCTTTCTCTGGGTTTTTCTTCTATGGGGTTATTGATTGTTTGTGGTCTCATGTGTGCATCTGGGATCCTTATGTTGGAATTTTTCTCAAATGCTTTCTGAAGGGCTGGATTTATAGATAGATATTGTTTAAATTAGACTTTGTCATGAAATAACTTGTTTATGCCATCTATGTGATTGATAGTTTTGTTGGGTAAAGTACACTAGGTTGGCAGTCTTGCTCTTTGAGTGTCTGTATAACTTCTGCCCACTATCTTTTGCTTTCATTGTATTGATTTAACAGTCAGGTGTTATTCTGCAGGGTTTGCCTTTATAGGTAAATTGGCCCTTTTGCAGCTCTTAATTTTTTTTTTTGTTCTGTATGTTTTGCGGCTAGATTATTATGTGGTGAGCAGACTTTATTTTGGATAATATCTATTTGATGTTCTGTAAGCTTCTTGTATCTTTATAGGCATCTCCTTTAAGTTGGGAAAGATTTCTTCTATGATTTTATTGAATACATTATCAGTGCCTTTGAGCTGGAATTCTCTTTCTTCTGTTCCTATTATTCTCAGGTTAGTTCTTTTCATAGTGTCCCAAATTTCTTGAACGTTTTGTGTTAATGGCTTTTTTAGTTTTAGTGTTTTCTTTGACTGATGTATCAGTTTCTGCTGTTGAGTCTTCCACTCCGGAGATTCTGTCTTCCATGTGTTGGATTCTGCTGGTTATGCTTGTGTCTGTAGTTCCAGCTCTTTTCTTCAGGATTTTTATTTCTACCTTTGCCTCATTTTGTGCCTTTTTTTTAAAATTGTTTCTATTTCAAATTTAGTTCCTGGAATGTTTCTTTCATGTTTTGTTTTTCCTTTTCTTGATTCTCTTTCCAGGATTTGTTCATCCCTTCCAATTTTTTTCTCTGTATTTTCTTCTATTTCTTTAAAGGAATTTTTTATATCCTCTTTGAAGGCTTCAATAATCTTCAAAAAGGTGGTTTTGCTGTTGTTTCCTCTGTTTCCCCTTCATTGTTCTGTTTAGGTCTTATAGTTGTAGAACCACCAGATTTTTCTGTTGTTGCCTTTTTTTATTGTTATATGTATTTTTGCACTGGTGTCTGCCTATGGCATCAGTGGTTCACAATTAGTCAGCTCCTAGTCCATTGTGGCTAGAGGG
This sequence comes from Sigmodon hispidus, assembly GCA_004025045.1. Taxonomy (NCBI): domain Eukaryota; kingdom Metazoa; phylum Chordata; class Mammalia; order Rodentia; family Cricetidae; genus Sigmodon; species Sigmodon hispidus. The sequence continues at coordinate 68,271 of PVIH01006603.1, forward strand.
CTTCTGTGTCTCCTGTCTGCTCTGAGCAGGTTGTCTGTTCGATCTTTGATTCTGCTCTGGACAGGGTATGCATTTCCAAGGCCCTCAGTCCTTGTTTGTTGATGCAGTTCACCCTGGAGTTGGGGCCCAGCCAGGCAGGGCCTAGAACCTTCTACTGGGAGGAATCTGAGATCAGACCCTTGGGGGTGAGCACCATCCTGGAGAGGAATTCTCCCTGGACTGTGTCCCAGCGTGTAGGAACTGCTTACGTTTGACTTCGCTCTGGATGAAGATGGAGTTTTGAAGTCCTCAGTCCTTGTCTGATGATGCAGTACACGCTGGAAATAGAGCCCAGCCAGGCAGGGCCTAGGGCCTTCTTTGACTCTGCTCTGGGTGGGGACAGAATTTCAAAGCCCTCAGTCTTTCAGAGCATTCTTAACCAGTGTAGAAACCCCTTAATTGAATCAAGGAATTAGAACTTTAAAATAGAACAATTTATTTCAGTAAAGCTATTTGGATTGTGGTGAAGGTAGTAACACATGTTCTAATGTAATAACCTGAAGCTATTAGAAAAGCCCCAAATAAGCAAGAATATCCAGAGTCTTTATCATGTTCTTTATACAAGCTCAAAATATGAAGTGTATTAAACCAAAATACATTTTATACATGTAGGAAATTTTCAGAGTAAATAAGATTGATTTTTAAATGGAGCTAGACATTGGCTGTAACAAATTCTTTTTTTTAATTATTATTTTTTTCAGTTTCATTTACCATTTATTGAGTGGATTATTCATTCTCTATTCACAGTCTTGGAACACATCTACTTTAACTCTCCTGCTATTTATTTATTTATCATTTTTTCTTTATTTATTTAACACACTCACCACTGTTTCCTCTCCCTTCTCTCTTTCCAGTCTTCCATCAGCTTCCCCATACCCATTCCTCCATTTATTCTCAGAGTAGTTAAGGACTCCCAGGTTGTGTTAATTTAATCTGGCCTAGTTAAGCACAAGCCCCCTCACACTCAGTATCAAGACTCAGCAAGGCGTTCCGTTGTAGGGAATGGGTTCCGAGAAACAAGTTCATGTGCTAGAAATGAGCAGCTAGGTAATAAGGAGGAAATTAGGAGAGACATGCATGGATCACATTGGGAAGGGGAAATAGAAAAGATCTTTTGAGTAAATAGGAACCTCAGTAGACAGAGGCCAAGTGGAAGTAAGAAGAGACCATGAAGCACTGGAATGGTTGAGTTGGGGGAGCAACAGAGACAGAGAAGAAAAAAATAGATATCTTGATAGAGGGAGACACTGTGGGGTTAGAGAGAAATCTGGTGCTCAAGAAATATTCAAAAACTCACAAAGATGACCCTGGCCAAAACTGCAACAAATTCTTTTTTATTGTTTTTTGAAAATCAATAATAAGCATTATATAAAAAAGCAAAATATTCAGAATACATAACACAAAATGCAACAAATTCTTAATACTAAAACATACTTTTGATTTTTTTTTCTCACAAGGCTGGTGGTTATAGAGAAGTTTTATAAATCTACATTACATGCCCACTGCTGTGTAATATTCTCTAGGGATCAAGCAAGTAGTCATGGTAACTCAGCTAGTCTATAGGAATCTATAGAAGTCTACCTACAGGAATAATTTCTTTTTTTTCTTTTTTTTTAACCTCAATCTGTTTATTTTCATTTGGCATCTGGAACTCTTAATTCATTTTAACTTACATAGTTTTTTCATGTTACTTATGACATTCTAAGAGTCTATATAGCACAAATATTTAAGTTTCTGTATTTATTATATTTTTCTTTTTTCCTTATTAGAGTCTAAAACACATGGCAAAACATCCTAATCTATTTCATCAGCTAATCTCCAATAACCTGCTCCACAAATGGAAGGTGCTCAGAGAACAAATTTTATGAATAAACCAACTTTTATCTGCAATGTAATAAAAGATGAACACACCTAGCGCATGAAAACATAGAATAAAGTTCCTGGATCTCATTCTGTAAACCATAGTTAACAAAAGTCTCTGGTTTGTTGTTTAAGCGAGGGTGCTATTTTCATTCTCTAATCCAAAAGGCGGCATGCTGTTTTATTTATTTTAGACCCTTTTCCCCTCTCTTTGAGCCTTTGTTTCAGGACAAAGGCCAAGTTATTGACAGATTGTTAACCATAATGTTATTAACACAATGAATTTTCAGTCACTTCTTAGTGCATCCCTGTTGGTTTGTGTTAAACTCAGATTCCACTGAATACAAGCCACTTCTCTAAGCCATGCTTTTAGCCTGATCCTTTGTCCTTGGATACAATATTCTCTCTGATGATATAAATCTTCCTCCCTTCCTCACTGATATCTGTATGTCTAAACATGTTTTCTTTTCTTTTTCCTATGTATCACCTCTGTTTAATATTCAGTTATTGAATATGTGGAAGTCTCAGTTTTTGTTTATTGTAAAAGCTATTGAAGTCAGAATTTTCTGACTCATTCAGTCCAAAATCCTGAGCAGCAGTCTCAGATAATCTCACAAAGTCTCATAGTAATTGGAAAGGGTTTGACTTATGGTTTAGGCTCATTATCAGCTAGTTCTTATAACTCAATGAGCCCATTTCTACTAAGATATGTTTTGTCATGTACTTTTACATCTTACTGTCTTGGTGGCAGTTTGCAGTTTCTCTATCTGATTCTACCTTCTTGCCCCTTTATCTCTGCTCAGATTTCCTGCCTGCCTCTAAGATGCATGCCTACATAGGATGAACAGTTCCATTATTACCCAATAGTAATTGTAGTACATAGAAAGACATCCCATATCAGTTCCCCTTTCTGTCTAATAGACAGAACAAATTTTATATAGCTACCTCATCCCTGTGAATTCAAATTTTATATCTAATTTACAATTTATTATAACTAAGTAAAACTATAACTATATAGTCTTCAAGTCCATCACTGACCACAGAAGGACACAATATTACCCGAATAAACAGGAAGTGCATTGCAAGCAACCTCCAAATTTTAGAAATGACAGAGTAAATAATTAGATGCTACTTTAGGAGATAGATAGTAAATACCTAATAACCACCACTACTACCACCACCACCAAAATACTCCACTAGTATTAAAATCTCATCTATATATATACTCATATAGGTCTACTTTTAAGTCTACTATGTACAATCTAAGTGTATAAGCACACAGCATTTGCAAAGAAGTCAATGTGTGATCTAGAGAACACTAGAAGAGATTTGAGTAGGAATTACTTCATCTAATCAGAGCAGTTGATATGCATGGAACTAATATCATTTTTTCAATAAAGTGAATGAGACCCTCAGAGTATTAAACATCTAGATGTATAAAGACTTTGGACATAGGTCATAAAAAGCTCTACTGGTCTCCATCACTAATCTGCATCTAAACTTCATTTATTTTTTTAGGTATCCATGTATAAGTTTGTATTTATCGTGTGTGTGTGTGTGTGTGTGTGTGTGTGTGTGTGTGTATGTTTGCATTTGAGGATGTATGCATAAGTACATATATATGCATGTATATATAAATTTGAAAATAAGTGGTTATTTCATTTACTCTAGAGTCTCTGCTTAGGGACTGGATAGATTTATCAAAAAATTAAAAAAAAAATCTGAAAAGTGGAATGTCATTTTGTCATGTTGTTAGAACTATGTAATCAACATAAGACAGCATGCTTATTCTGTGGTTTTAATTACTTTTCAAAACAAAAATCAAGATATTTTTAAGAAGATACAATTTTTCTGTTTAGAGGTTAAATTTACTACAGTCAGTTATCTGACAGTATTTTTATATAATGAGAGTATTTCATTTATATCACATAAAACTCATGGAAAATTAGACACATTTTATGAAAACCAGATACTTGTATTGTGTCGGCTTTCAGGGTGAACTTGAAAATGTTTGAGATATACACTTTCAGAAGAGAAAGGCTTCCTGACAGTTATTTATCTTTTGTGGCCATAAACTTGTGGATTAATTGCATGTTTTATACAAATGTCAGCAACTGATTTAGTTTTGATGGATCTATTTATAATCTGTCTCAGCTTTAGGTGAGTTACGGTACTGTTTATCATCAATCTTCTTTGCTGACCCTTGTAAAATAAAAAAGTCAGATGTTATCAGAAAACTATTCTATTTTCTTTATGAAGTCTTCACTAGATGAAAATATATTCTTCTCTGATAGAACTATAGAAATAGTAAAGATAGTAACAACAAAATTTAAACTAGTTTAAATTTTACTAAACTGACAACCGCAAAATATGTAGCTAACATAACAAAGAGTAATTGGGGTGATAAGGGAGCTGGAGATTTGGCTCACAGTTGAGATTACTTGCTGCACTTAGAAAGAAATGGAGTTCATTCCCAGAACCCGTGTTGTGAAGTTCACAAATGCCTGTAACTTCAATTCCAAGGACTTTATTCTGGCTTCAGTGGGCACCTGCACACATACACTGCAAAACATACATATACATATTACAAATGTAAAATAAATATTTAAACAATGTAACTACAGAGTATGTGATTTCATTTCTAAGCACTTCAAATTCTAAAATTGTGGGCTGGCTGAATAGCACTTGAATAAATTCTGTAAATTAGTTTGTATTGTTGTAGATAAATATAAGACTTTGGTTTTGGTGATTATACACAATGTATACTCTCTTCTCATGGCTGACTTTTTCCTGACATGCTCACAGTATTTTAGAACTTGTAAACTGCCTTTGTCTCTATAAGATTATTCAGTGTTTCCTACATTCCATAAGTCTCTTTTTCCTCAACTGATTGTCTGCATGTAGTATCAGCTCTTTAACTTTTAAAATCAATCAGTATATTGCTTTTATGAAAGTCACCAATTCAGCTTTGCAGAACAACAGTTTTCTTGTCTTTAATGTTTTAATATAGCTACCTTTAAAGATTTTGTATATATTTGCAAACCATTTTTAGTAATGAATCTAGTTCATGAATAAAAAGAGAGATGTTATCAAAACAAGCTTGATCTTTCTCCCATGTTAATAGGATGTCTTTAGCCTGATGTCAATCTTTAAGCCACATGTCTTCTGTTTCACCTGATCCACTTGCCACTGGGAATTTCATAGATACACACACACACACACACACACACACACACACACACACACACACACACACACACACATATTCTATACTTGCAGCCTGTATACATGATACAGCAATATAACCTATATGTTGTTTTATCTTTAAAAGGCATAAGAAATGAACAAGCAAAAACATTTATTTTGTGTGAGAGATAGTGTCTTAGTTAATGTTTCAGTTGCTGTAAAGCGACACCCTAACCACACCAACTTTTATCAGTAAAAATAATTGAGGCTAATTTACAATTTTCAGTGTTTAGTTCATTATCATCATGGTGGAAAACATGGTGTCAGGCAGACAGGCATGATGCTAGAGAAGGAGTTGAGGGTTTTACATCTGGAGTGGAGGCAAGAAGAAGTGAAACTGGTTTAGTTTGAGCATAGGAGCCCTCAAATCACACTCCCAAAGTGACACAATTCTTCCAACACGGCTACTTCTACTTCAACGAGGTCACAGCTGTTAAAAGTATCATTACTTTTGGGGGCCATTTTCTTTCAAACCACCATAGAAGGCATGTGTCATGGCATATGTAGCTGACAGTAGGTAACTCATAGTTTTTTCTTCTAAAATATAGGTGCTATATGCTGAACCCAAGTTGTTAGGGGTGGTAATTAATTTCTTTATCCACTGTGACCTAAGCAGCATAAAGAATGAAGAAAGTAGTACTTTAAGGGTTGGGCTAGTCTGATAGAGAGGGTGAGTGCTAATGAATGTCTTCCTCGAGTGTATGCAGGACTAATTAAATTATCTCGAAACTGAATTATTGCTTTCCTATTAGTTCCTATGGAATGGTGGCATTTCAGAAGATTCATAATGGATGAATAATTTTAGTGGCAGTTTGTAACCATTTTTCTAACAGATAACTTAAATAATGCATTTTCTAGGTTTCCATTAATTTGTCACAAATGCACTGCTCAATTTTTATTTGACTTATACAATTATTCTTTTGACAAGAAATCATATGAATCTAATCAGGAGCTAAAGATGAACAATTTTGGATGTTACAGATCTTTACTCAACATTCTATATTTATTCAAAATTATCCAAATTGTTAATATTAAAAGAAAACTCAATTTTGGCCTCACTGGTTTTTTTCATTTAACTATTTCAGTTATAGTTTAGGAAATAACTTACATTTTCTAAGTTTAATGGTGCTTTTGATTTTTATTAAATGAATAACACTTAATGACACTGGCAAATAATTACCAAAACTGTAAAAAGATTGCTAAGTCTTTCCAATTGTTATAAAGTTGGGAGTAAGGGTACTAAAATCCCTACTAAGGGCAAGTAAGTATATATTATAATGCAGAACAGTGTTTATTAACAGGGTTGATGTACATAAGAACTCACAGGGACTATGACAGCACACATAAGACATTCAAGCCAGACAGAACATCAGCAAGGAAGAGGGATGTGGGCACAAAGCCACAACCATAGTAAAGAACCTGCTTTCAACTGGCACTTTTTGAGAAAGGGCTAGCGCACAAATTCTAGTTTGTATTTAATGAAAAGCCAGAGCAGATATTGGGGAAAAGCTGGAATATCAGAGAGAGGAAACAGACCACAGTCAATTCTCACTAAGCCAGTTTCTCAGCCTGAACTGGTCCATTCAACAAAAATGTCTGAATGTCTGCCTCCTCCTGCCATAAATATCTTCCCTGCCCAGCTGTTTTACTTCAGGTTCAACTTTGCATCATAATCCTAGAGTTAGGATTAAAGGTGTGAACTACTACTGCTTCTGTTAGGCCTTGAACTTAGGAACTTACAGAAATACAGAAATATCTCTGTCTTCAGAGTGAAGGGATTAAAGGTGTGTGTCACCACTTGGTCATCCCTGTGCTGGAATTAAAGGCATGAGTTACCACTTTCTGACCTTCATGGCTTGACTGTGAGTGATTTTGTTCTCTGATATTCCAGACTGACTTTATTAAATATAAAATTTATCACCACTGAGAGCAAATCCATTCTTTTCAATAGAATGACACTGGGTATATGAACTACACTCAAAGGTAGGCCTTATGCTTAGGAATAGTTGACCAAAAAACCAAATTCCATGCTTTGTTGAGTATGTTTATGTTTTGATTTGGTGTTATATATCTTTTCTCTTTTTTAAATTTATTTTTATTTTATTATTATGAACAAAGAAGTCACACTTTCTATCCTTGTATATCCTTATTCAAGGTCCCTTCCCCCTCCCACCACATCAGGTCATTCTCTCTTCTCTACAACTCCCCACCCCCTCTCTGGGCAGGCAGCAGGCAGTCCTAAGGTCCCGCTGTCCCAAAATTGCTTAGTTCAGCCTCCACTCCTGGCACATCCAGTTTTCTTCCCACAACCTCAAGACTGAGTCAGGTGTTCCTCTAGGGGGAGTGGGATCCGAGGATGGCTCAGCCGTGAAAGGCTAGGCTCACAACCAAAAATATATCTTTTCTTATTGTGTGTTATGTCTTTGTCTTTATTTTCAATTTTTAAGAAAGAAGAAGAATGTAGATTTGGTTGGATAGTGAGAAAGGGAAGATACTGGAGTACTTGGTAGAGAGAAAAGAATATGATAAAAATATATGAAAATTTTAAAATAATTAAAATTAATAGAAAATAAGTAAGTGTTGCAATGTTTGCCATGGAGTCTATAGTGAACTGCTAACAAATAAAAAAAGCAGTATTACAGTCTAGGACTTGGAATCTGTATTACAAACCTGAATCATAGAAACAGTATAAAATAAACATAATAATGTATGTATAGACCTCTGTGTTCAGAAAATGCAATTTATGTGATTTTATTGTATATTTTTCCCAGCCTGACTTGTTTTCAAGTCTGGCATCAGGTAGTGTATAAATGTTCTATACTTGTACAATAATTGGACAAACTAGTCTATATATATTGAATGGTTCAAAATGAAAGAATATTTTAATTCCGTAATCTACTTCTTCTTGTTCTTGCTTGTTCTAGCAATTATGGAAAGAATTCTGTCACAACTTTCAACTTTGTATGTTGAATTGCATTTACTGTGCCACAGTTTGCTCTGTACAAGTTTAGAATTATGTCCCTAAGCCAGAGACCTTCCTGTCTTCGTTACCCCCTTGGCCACTTTAACTACACAATATCTGACAGACACTAGATACATTTTAGTAAAACATTGTTGAGTTTAAGATTAATGTTATACTTCCACTTACCAATCTAGAGGGACCCTGTGACAAATTACGCAAGGCTGTAAAATGAAGAAATTAAGACAGTTTTGGCACACTCCACTAAATAGTAAGCTTTACATATTCTTGAAGGCCCTGATATATGTTTCTTTTCAATCATGGACTGTGTTACACTTTATATGGATTTGAATTAGTGGCACTGGCCCTTACATGTATACATATTCCCACAGAAACACCCAAATATTTGTAAACACACACATACACATGCACACATTCAGAACAAGTTTGAGTGTATACCCCAAAGACTTGATATTTGTACATACATATTTATTATTTATAATAGTGAAGAAATGGGATCGCAAAGATATCTATCAACAGATGAATGGAAAAAGAAAAGGTAGCGTGTGTGTGTGTGTGTGTGTGTGTGTGTGTGTGTGTACATGTGTATAGTTATTTGAGTAGTCTTATCATTTTATCAAAAGTCACCATGAGTCAGTGTACTTCTGGATTTATGCCATTGAGCAAGAGAATGAAGCAGATAAAACCGACCTGTAGTACTTGATACATAGATTAATTTTTCATTTTTGGAAAGTACCTTTAGATTTGTTTTATATTAATTAAAATAATTTAATAAGAAAAGTAGCATGTGGTATGATATACACAGAAAAAACCCAAGAAGTTCAGAATGCAAACACTATTACCGTTCAGAATATTGCTCTCACAAAGGATTGATAGAGCCCTTCACACTTCAATTGTCACAATGTCTTCATGTCATTTACTCACTATTTTTTTGTGAAAAATACTTTAAATGCAAAATACTATGACATCTCATTATGTTTCTCTCTTGAAAATATGCATTCAGTAATGACCAGCTATGATGTTATCTTCTCTACATTGTGGGTACAGAACTTTTTTAAAGCATATGGAATAATAAATGTCTTAATAAGTGTCATATTTCAACGTGTTCTGTTTTCTCAAATCCATATTGTTTTCTATTCAACTTGTTTGACATAAATAAAATTAAATAAGTACATATCTAGCTTTTCTGAATGCCTTTTAATACTTGCAAAGCACGTAGCTATGTGCCATATGTTCCATAAGGAGTGGAGGATTAAGATCCCTCAAAGATACTCCACTTCTGCACTGTTTTTTCATGTAATATTTAGTTTTGCTCATTTAGAGGATTCTCAGTCTGTCAAAATTGATCTATTTTGTCTTTGAGGTGATATATTAATTTTCCTGTGTCATTTTTCTAATGAGTAGAAGTCTTCTCTAAGATACCATGCCAATTAACTTATTTTCTATTCTGATATCAAATCCAGGGCTTCGTGCACCCTAGGGAAGTTCTCCCCTACTATGCAATACGTACTTAGCTTTGATTACTGTTCCTTAGGCTTTGGGGTTGTCTACTTCATACTTTGAAGCAAGGTCTTTCTTTAGCCAGGAGCTCACCTCTCTGCTCACTCCCAGCAGTGAAATTATAGGTATGTGCTACCATAATCCACAGTTAACATGATTTTTAAACATTGAACTCTTGTTTGCAACACAAACACTATACTACTTAAATTATTCCAGTATCCCAACTTTTGACGTTTTAATATATGCATAATATCAATTGCTGCAGAATAAATCTAAGTATTTGTCCTTCTATATACACAGATAAAAAAAATATTGGTGGCACAAGTAAATATGTTATCTCCCCTCTGTGCAATGTGAGTATCATTCCTGAGATATTTTCTTTGCCCATTCATTTAGAGTACATTCTTGGCAGCCACCCAGGAGCTACACATACTGCATGCACCACTTCCTCCAGTTCTGACATCAGTGTTGCTCAGTGGCTCATCCAGTAGCAGGTGTTGAACATTGATATAAACAGAATTTTCTCTAACAAAGCCAAAATCCTTCCATATCAAGTCTCTATTGGCCAACGAAACATTAATGCCAACTTTAATTCCAAATTCAAGTCTCAGCCATGACAGCTCATTATGCTACCTGCCAGAACTACTGGCCCATGGAAACCCTTATTTTAAAAATTAAGTCAGAATAAAACTTTCTCTCAAATAAATACCTTGTGGTTTGAAGTTACACGATTTTATTTTTGCAGGTTCCTCAATTAGTAAATGGAGATTACACAGCAGTTAATTCCTTAATAACATTTCTGGTTTAATACAGAATCCTGCTTAATTATAACAGAAGTGCTTGATACATATCACAAACCATTTACTGCAAGGAAAGAAATATTTAAAAATGTGGAAAGTTGCAAATAAATATAGACATGTTCACATTTTAGGGAGTTTTTGACCATAAACAGAATCCCTCAAACAAGTCACTCATCAATATGATATTGACTGCTACTTATTTAAGTCAAAAATTTATAAGTATTTATATATTGTAAAATCATTTAATTTCAAGTTTATTTGCTCTTGCAAGACTTCTTCTAGTGAATTTGTACACAATACAAATATAAACCAAGATTTAGTACTATAAACATACTGTATTTTATTGCTTTTTAATGTTTTATTTTGAGAACCTCTTACATAAACACTATATCAACATCACTCTTTCCCTCTAACTCTCCTCATATTCCACACCTCCCAAATTCTTCATTCCTTCTAAATTATTTTTCTAAGCAAACACACTCTCTTTCACACACACACACACACACACACACACACACACACACACACACAAGAAGTATATACAACCTACAACCTACTGAATCAATTTAGCTTTGCCTGTGTGTGTTTCTTTGTGTGTATGTCTGTGTATGTGTGATCAGCTCTGACCACTGGAGTTTGGACTAACTACATGGGAGTTCATCCCTGGAGAAAACTGATTCTTCCTCTCACATGCATTGACATTTGAGCATGTGGGATTTTCCCTACCCACATTGGTATGGCAACTAGTGTTATTATTATGCTAGTATTATTCAAGCATCCATATTGCTGAGTATACTTAAGTGTGGCTTTCCTGTCATCCATAGAAGATGCTGTCTCACAGTAAATTCTGACACCCCGGTTCTCACAGTCTTTCCACCTCTTCATCCATGATTTTCCTGGAGTCTTGCTTATAGGGGTTGTGATACAGATATATCAGTTGCATTGAATATCCCACAGTCTAAGCATGTTGACTAGTTGTAGATCTTTTTAATAGTCTTCATCAGTTGCAAAAATAAAATTTTTTATGAGAGATGAGAGCTACACTTAACTGAGATATGATGGTAAGTATTTAGAATGTAGTTACTAATTACATTTGTTTAGGAAAATGGCAGTAATATGTTTGCCTCTGAAGTCTCTGAGTCTCCAGCCCCAGGTAGTAGAAAAAGTTACAGTTACTTTGTTTAGAGGTAAGTTACAGCTTCCTAAATTACAAGTATTCTGCTGAATAATAAGACATGGGTTTCCTCCTATAAAACAATCCAATTAGAGTGCTATTTGTTTTCTCCAATTTAAAAGTAGCAATATTGCACCATTGGGGATGTCTTGATGGTGCAATCATTGCAATAGTTCACAGGCTTTGCAACAGTGTAGACCTACTCCTCATTTCTGTTCCTTGACAGTTTGCATAGTATCATCTGATATTATTAGAACAATAGCCCCTCCTCATAATGGAGGATTCCAGATGATGAAAAGATATACTGAGAGAAGCAATCTAGAACCAGAAAGACAAAGGCTTCAATGTTTTCTCTTATTTGAGGTTCCTCGCTCCGAATCTTTATATAAATATTTAAACTGTAAAAATCATAAAAATAAGGAAGGTAAAAAGGGTGCATGATATGTATGTTGTAGATGGGAGTTTCTAGAAAGGAGGATAATATGACACAGGTACTGTTTAAAAATAATGGGAAAACTGTTGGGGTTCTGTATTTGGAGGAAGGACAGGGAAGAAAACTCTGAGGGAGAGGATGAAGGAGAGAAAGGAGAACCAAGGGTGCTATAAAAAGACACAAGGAAACCTATTATGCTTTATATTTAAATATGTGTGTACATAAATAAATAAATGAAGTTATGCCATGTGATCTAAAAACCACTCCCAAAAACCACAGACTATTTAACAACAACAGCAGTGGAAAGCAACATACATAAGAATCCCCTTTTAAGTTGTTCAGATGAGTCTTAAGAGATGCCCCAAACAATATAGACCATTTCTTTTTAAAATAATAACAATGATTTTATTACTTTATTAAATTGAACAACATTCATAAGTAGAATGAACTTTATTCTGTAAAAATATGTTCCTATTTAGCTCTAACTGATAAAATTTGATTTGCTTTATCTGCTACATAAAGAAATTTTCTCATTTGTATGACAAATAATGTCTTCCAAAGTTCTTTCAATGACATGGTGCCATTTCTTTAAGATATCTTCCAGAAATTGAAGATAAGACCTTGTTTCTGAAACACCACATTTTTAGATATGAGCCTTGGAGAAATGAAGCTAAACAAAAGGTTATGTGGATTTAAAATATAAGGATAAAGTAGGGCAGCTTTTAAAGTAAAAAAATCAAACATTAACAGCTTGATTATTTGGAACATCATAAATAAATTATGGATAAATGATGTTCCATATCAGTATGCCTGTGTGTGTGTGTGTGTGTGTGTGTGTGTGTTTGTGTGGTGTCTGTTCAATGTTTTTTCCTATTTCTTTCCAACTGAATATTTGAAACAAGGTCTCTCACTAGACCCAAACTAGCCCTTTCAATTAGACTGACAACCATATAATTATGTGCATTTATAAGCTTTGCCAGCATCTTTGAAAGATGCCTGTTTTATGCTAATACATTAGTATTGTTTAGATTGCTCCAAAGACATTCTTGTATCAATCAAATTCAGCGTGCAAGTATAGTGTAATTGAGTTACAATATTTAATGTCTAATGGATAAAAGAATAGCACTTAAAATTCTAAGCCAACATCTACACTATATTTTATGAGAAGAATATGATAAGTCATAATCTTACCACAGTATACACAGTTTTTCTCATTAGATACTCTAGAAAGAATAATAAATTATTGAAAAAAAACCCTCACATTTAATTACACATAGTCAGTATATTTTATTTTTACTTGTATTTCTAAATGTTACTGCGTGTGTGTGTGTGAGTGTGTGTGTGTGTTTATGTGTGTGTGTGTATGTGTATGGGCAGCTGCCATGGTACAAATATTAAGATCAGATAACAAGTTTTAAAACTGTAGTACTTTGTTCTTTCCTTGTACCTTGTGGGTTCTGGGATCAAACTCAAGTCATTAGGCATGGTTTCAAGGGCTCTTCCTCATGAATGATCTCATTTGATTGTGTTTTGAAACTGATATTCAAATATGTATCCATATGAATGCATGTTGCAATGGATTTATTTGAAAAGATTGTTCTTTTAAACTGACCAGTCAGTGAGAAGGAGTAAAAAGGAAGACAAATGTAGGAAAAAGTGTTATGCAAGTGATGAGCTAAAGCCTGGAAACCTGCCGATGAATAGCAAGTGCGACAGAGCGTGATGAAAGGCCCATGGTTCAAAGAGGAAACAAAACGCATGTAGTGTTAAAGGTATTGATCCATCAGGTCACCATTCTTCCATAATAAGACATCAATTACAGACCATTTTTAGTTTAAAGATAATATTCTTAGAATATTCTAATCCTATTTGATCTCACACAGAGGAGGAATCAAAAGAAAATACTTTCTGCCTATAAGGTTGTGTAATTTCTTGCCAAAATTAAACAGAAGATATTTCTGAACAGAACATTACTACTAACATTATATTGCTTTTAAAACTAAATGCAAAAATTACAAAATATCTAAAAATTCTAATATATCCTGTTAATAAAAGAATTTGATTTTGCATGAAATAAATACTTTGGGTGCACTCTATCATTCTGGAATAGATCTTATAGTTGTTTTAATGAACTTATCAGTAGGTATGATAAATTTCAGTATGTTTTTAAAGAACATTCAGCAAAGTGGAAATAAAAATTCTTACTCATTTTAAAAAAACTAGCATTTTTTTATTAAATATTGCATTAAATATTTTTGATGGTCACTCTGAATAATAGTTCAAAAATTAAAGAAAAATTAAAATGGTAAAGAGAAGAATTAAATAAATATTCATTTTCTGATTGCATAACTTTTAGCAAAAACAAAAGTGAAGGCATGTTTTATAATTAATAACGTCTTAGAGGAGTTGAGTGGAAGAAAAATTGATTAGTATTACCCTGTAGTAAGGAAGGCAAATAGTTTAAGTTTATACATATTTGTAGTCACCAATAATTTGATAGTTATCGTAGTTCATCCAAGTGGCTATAACAAAATACCCTAGATTTATAAATTTATAAACAAGAGAAATTTATTTTTCACTGTTTTAGAGCTGAGAAATCAAATATGACTTCAGTCTTTGGGACAGTCCTGGATTCTCACAGAAGGTTCCTCCTAGTTTTCTCTTACATAGTGTAGAAAATGTTTAAACCTCCCTCTGGCCTCTTTATGGGAGCACTAATTGCAATAATGAGTAATTTTCACATGTAATCCAAGTACTTACCACTAAATTTGCTCCTCCTTATTTTGGGCTTTAGTACCAAATCAAGGGAACAAATTGACATTCAAAACTGAGCAATAATATTAACAGCAAATGTTCTTTTATTTGAGGATCGGATAGCCTTTTAAAAAGACCTTTATTATCCATGTAATGCCATCCACAACCTTGACATCAGAATGAAAGACTTATTTCAATGCTAATGCATTATTTATCTTTTCCTCCTTATGATTAAATATGGGACAAAAAATAATCCATCATTTCAGAGGATAGAGTCTGTTATATTGGGGAATTCATGGTGACACAAGGGTCTCGTTTCATGGTGGCAAGCCTGAAGCATTGCTTTTTCACATCTCTTTATCCATATCAGAAGCAGAGAGCTATGCCATAAACTATGTAGAATGATGATCCTCTTCAAGTGTCACCATAAGTGGCACCAAGCTCCTGAAGTTTCTTAGTATCCTCTACCTCTAAGAAATAAGCAATCAGACTCATGAGACTTCTAGGGACATTTTGTACCCAAACTTAAACATTCATTGTGTAGGTACGGTTTAAGATTATTCAATGCTCTTACACAGAACCAAATTAACCATAATGAAAACTATGTCATTGAACCTGAAAGCTGGAGGAATTGATTATACATGGATTTCCTTCCTTCCCTCCTTTCATTCATTCATTTATTCATTCATTCATTCTTTCTCTGTTTTTCTTTCTTCCTTCCTTTTTTGAGCTAATTTTTATTGTTAGATTTTATGTTTTTTTATTTAAAAAGTTTTTTCCATACTCACCACTGATTCCCCTGCATTGTCTCCTCCCAGTCTTCCCTCAGCCTCTCTCCCACCCCATTCACCCCATCTATTTCCCAGGGAGGGCAAGGAATCACAAGGGAAGTCAATTTGCTCTGTCTTATCTAGTTGCAGTAGGTCCATAGGTCTGAGTCCCCCCCCCCCCCCCGCCCAGCATCAAGACTGAGTAAGGTGCTCCTCTGCAGGGAATAAGCTCTGAGAAGCCAGTTCATAAAGTCCGGTGTAACTGCAAGAGACTCCATAAACTGCTCATGGCATTTGACTGTCATCTACGTTTGGAGGGTTTAGTTCCTTTCCATGAAGGTTGCTCAGCTGTTATTTCAGAGTCAGTAAGCTCCCAATGACTCTGGTCAGCCATCTCTGTGGGTCTCCTCCTCATGATCCTGAACCCTTAGCTCATATACTCTCTCCTCATATATGGATTTTCTTAATGTTGTTAGAAGAATCAGAAGTCATATAGCACAAGTTGGCACTTATCATTTCTTGTAGTTCTACTTGTAAAACAAATTCATCCTGTTTTGATTTAATGATTCCCTTTATTCTTCCCAGCTCCACTGCTCTCTAAATCTCTTCAGGCCACATCTTGTCACTTTTATCCTTTAACAGCTCATGGAATCTAGTAACAATTGTGCTCATAGGAGTAGTCATATATTCAAATTGTAGAGACTTCCTTATTTTTTAAAATGTGCTTTTAAAAATTTTCAGAAATTTGGTACAACTCTATAAAAGTGAAGATGACATGGAAATTTCAAAGCAGATTAAGACTCACTGGACTGCATTGGGCTTGGAAGATACGCAGTTTCTGAGCTACTCAGTGCTGCTGGATTTCCCTGGTCTGTCCCCAGGCACCATCACTGTGAGGAGCACTGGCCAGTGCTTTTATCCTGATGGTCAGCCTTGCAGAAAAGAAGCCGGGAAAGGCCATAGCCAACATCTGCTCTCCTCATATGCAGCCTATTCTGCCAAAGGAACTCTCCAGGTAATTTGACCATTTGTCTCTGTCGTTTTCACTGAAATGAAATTAGAAAACAACAGCTTTCATCTAAATTGAACTAACTGGCAAGGTGCAGCATACAAAAGTAGCCATTAAATATATTCCATGTAGCAATGGCAGCCATCAAGGGAAGTGTCTGAATCTTTACTTGTCAAATTTTCAAAGTGAAAACATGTTAGATAAATTTAATTCAAAGGTGTTGAAGGTGCAACTGAGTTATTCACATTTTCCTGAGCCCAGAATCTCATTTCTGATTTTGTAGAGGCAAATTTGAATATGTTGATATGTAGGAAGAGAATAGAAATGGCAAGAATTGCATTTGAGATTGTTTATGCACATAAGAAATGAAGAGGAAAATTTGTGTGATTATTCACACATTTGGGATTTGAAATGCAGCATGCTTGCATTCATGATGGCAAACATGTGGGGGAGCCAGGTGTGCATTATTCCTCCATCTTTCAGCATTAGCTAGTTTTGGTCTTTCTTTTGACATTCCAGTTAAGAACAAAACTTCTAGAGCCATGTGAGTGCCATAAGCTCACACTGTCATTTGTCACTCTTTCTACCTCATGTATGATGCTAAGCTTTTTAGCTCTGTGTGAAGCATTACTTCCACCTGAGGACAATGTGAGAATTAAGTGATCTAAGTGAATTCTATGTAACAATGCATGGCACAGGGTGCACACAGCATGCAAGTTAGAAATAATGGCATACTTTGCTTTATATAGCAGCTGTTCTCACTCAACATAAAGTGTAATTTTATCAGACATGTTTAGACCATGTTTAAAATTTTAAATTGCCTGAGTACAGATGGAATTGTGCTATATTTTTATTGGTTATGTACACATTTAAAATCTTCATAATGAACTATCAAAGAAACAAGGGACATTTAAACAATTTACAGCTAGTATATAAAATTATTTAAAACAATAAAATAATGTTTGTTATATTGCAATTTACATATTTTTGCTTTGGGGTTTCTGAGGTATGCACAAAGTGCATGTTTACTGGAAGGTCTAGGGCTTCCATTTTGTATTATTTCTCACCTTGACTTTTAGCATATAACCAGCACAAACTTAAAATTTTACTGCTAATTAGATTTAATTTAATGTTAAATATATGCAATATTTTCAGCACAGAACTTATTATTTCATTTGATGAAACATTTTTCTGTCAATAATAAAAACACATTTTTGTAGCAATAAAAATACAAGGAAGCAGTCAACATCTTTGGCTTGGCTCAGAAGCTATGAACTTAGGACAATGTGTGAAAAAGTATTCAATCTATATTATCGTAAGGTCCAAATACTCACAAGAACCATGATTTCATTCTTCTCTTTAGTCTGTTTTTCTGGAGTACATTCAAATTACCTCCACCCCCAACACAAAAAAAAAAAACCCAGCACAACAACAAATCAACACTAGGAATTTTGTAAGACTTTGGATTCATTCCTACTTGCTTGGTTTTGAGGTTCTCGTGGAAAACACGGATGATTTCTTGATTATTGGGATATTTTTTAAACATTTTCATTGTTCCAAAGAATGAACTAAACTTTCCAGAATATTCATAAATTTTTCCAAAGCCTATAAAGTTTATTTGTGACATTTTCACCATTTTAAATGTATTTAAACTGCCAATATTAGTGAAAAGATTTTAAAAATATTAACAAACCAATTATTAAAAAGGAGAAATTAAAAATAAGAGTAGATGTATAACGTACTCTTTTGAAATATTTAGTTTCACCTGAAGGGGCGATTGAAGGACTAAAGTCTCGTGACTTAGGTGAGTAATAGCTAATGTAGTGCATAATAACACAAATATGTTGCACAGAGTGCATAAATAGATACATGAAGAAAGTATGTATCTGACACATATTAAAAGTCAAATGATGTGACTAGAATATGACGATTGCATGTGCATACAGAATGCATACATACACTTTATATGTTCTAAGGAGTTGTTAGTACATTGAAATTCACCCAGAACAGCTCATAGAGAAAAGATTATTTTTATGTATCTCTGACAATTGTCCAATTTGAATCAATTTTGAATGGCTGTGCTACTGCTGATTCATATATAACCCCTTTCTTATTTTGAGTACTTTCTGATTCATGAATTTCTATGAGGCAGAACCATTAACAAGTCTTAAAATTACTCTATTTTGACTGCCAGCAAAGCTCCCCACAACTTTTGCTTTTGACAAGGTTATTTGAGGAGGAGGAGCTCCTTTTTATTTTGAAGAGCTGTCATGGCCATTCATCACAGGGCTATTTTGTATAAGCTTCCAATTTGTGCTTTCTGGTAACTGTCTAAAGAGCATTTGTAATATCTGCTATCTACTCTGCAAACCTACTTAGTGCCAGCATGATGGATTGTGCACTTTGCAAATTCTTTGTAATTCATTGTGCACTAGAAAGGTGACATTGTTTACCCCATAATAATGACAGGTAGGTCAGTAAAAGGGCCCTAAGGAGAGTTGCCTTGTCAGATACAAACTACATATTAAATTGGATATATAAATAATTTAACATGTGTGTGTGTTAACATCAGGGAGTAAAAAGATACTTATGTTTTACTAAAATAAGAATAACAACAATAATATCCCAGGAATAGGGACATTGTCTATAGATAATTAATTTTGTATACAGAACTATGACTTTTAGCTAACTCCTGAGAAATTTCTACTTTTGTCTTATTTGAAACTAAACTGATTCAAAAAATAACATAATTAATATTTAATAGGCTTTGTCTATACTGTGTTCTGCTTTTGAGGCAGGAGATGGGTTGGTTCATAGACATACATTTTAGGGATAGGGTTTGTTTTCCTTCTCTAAAGTTTAATCTTTGCCCAGGAGACAATGCAAGTAATGCAATTATATGAGAGTCTTGTTTTTATCAACACATTGACTGTGCATAAGATATATTGTTATTAGCTTATTTGTTACACCTCTATACACAGCAGAATTCAAGGTCTTTCCTCTCAACTGCCCAAACAGGGAATCATTGAGTCTCCTAATCCTTTGTGACATTGTAAATATCAGAGGGAAAATGACAGTTACCAAAAAGATTGTTAAAAGGAAGAAATCCAAAAAAATATACAGAGTGTCTGCTACTTGGAAATATTCAATAACAATAACAATTATTGTTAAGAAGACAATAGGCCTTTGAAATAAAGAAGTTTAGAAAGCATCAGAGATTATATTAAGATTTTGAAAATCCAGATTTGTTATATTCATCATGCTTTGTAAACATAAACTTTCAACATTGTTTACCTTGACAAGTATTAATAAGAAAAGTGATTTTGAAATTATGAATAAAAATAAAACATACTTTAACTTAAAGAATTAAGTAATGCAGAGATGAAATATTTTAATTGTGAATACAGAGTAATCCATGATATCATGTTAGACATGATGAGTATGGATTGTTGTTTGATATAGCTCTCATGGAAGAATAGTTAAATACATGAAATCTGAGTGCAATATAAAATATTTCACTGGAAAGTATTAAAGAGAAAAAATACCACTGTTAAATATGGTTTATATAACTCATTCTTTTTTCTTTTTTATTATGAATAAAGTTTTATTTTTATCCATGTTTCCCCTTGTTCAAACTCCCTTCCCTCTCCTGCCCCTCCCAGTCACTCTCTTTCTCCCCAACTCTTATTTGAATTTTCTATGGCTAAAAAAATGAAAAAAAAATGACAGAACTGCATGTACTTGATTCTAATTGATAAAAATACCAGGACTTGGGGTATGGTGATATATTTTACTTTTAAGAAAATGAGTCTGGAATATCAGAGAACAAATCCACCCACAGTCAAGACAGGAATGTCAGAGAGTGGTATGGTAACTCATGCCTTTTATCCCAGCACAGAAAAAGAATGTAGTGACCTATGCCTTTAATCCCATAACTCCAGAGACTAAGATCTTTCGGTGTTTCTTTGAGTTCCAGGTCTAACTTTCAAATAGTAGTAGCTCACATCATTAATGTTAACTCTATAATTGTAATGTATCAGTATAAAATGTAAGGGCTTCAGAAATTAATTGGTTTATCTCATACAACAAGAGGAAACATCTAGCTAGTTTTCTCTAGAAATTCAGTTCTTTCTGTCCATAGTTGGTCAATTTCTTCATTAGTTAAAGATACAGCAGTTTCTGTTGGGTCTATGCCTGTCAATTGATAAAGTCTTAATTTTTCTATAATAATCAATTCATAAAGCTTTCCACATGTCTTTAATTTTTTTTACTTAGTTTATGTAGTAGAAATTTTCATTCCAGAATAATCTTTTCCCTTTTTGTTAAAATTCCATTAGGAGAATGCTTAGAGGATAAGATAACTAGAATGTAATTAAGGTCTGGATTCACACAATCCACTTGTACATCCTGTAGTTTCTTTTCCACTAAAGCCAATTCTCTCTCAGCTCCAGGTGACAATTCTCTCAGACTAATTAAGTCCTTGTCACCATTTAAGGTTTTGAACAAATTATTCAGGTAATCATTTTTTATTCCAATAATGGGTCATAAATTGGCAATGTCTCTTAGCAATCACTGAAAATCATTAAGTGTCTTTAATCTATTTCTCCTGATTTATAACCTTTGGGGTTTAATTTTCTGTTGGCCTATTTTGTAACCTAAATAGTTAATGGAATATGCTCTTTGTATTATTTGGGGGGCAATTTGTAATCCCCATGCAGAAATATTTTTTTCACTTCTTTAAACTTTTTTCCTAAGGTATCAATATTTAATCAGCCAACAAAATGTCATCCATGTAATAAGAAATCATAGATTGTGGGAATTTGTGTGTATTTGTTCTAATGGCTTTTGTTTTTTTTCTTTTATTATTATTATTATTATTATTATTATTAACAAAGAAATCACACTTTCTAACCTTGTATATCGTTATTCAAGATCCCTACCCCCTCCCACCACATCAGGTCATTTTTTCGTCTTCACAAATCCCCATCCCATCCCTGGACAGGCTGCAGACAGTCCCATGGTCCCACTGCCCCAATATTGCTTAGTTCAGTCTCCACTCCTGGCAGATGCAGTTTCTAAACACTCCCTCAAGACTGAGTCAAATGTTCCTCTAGGGGGAGTGGGTACCAAGGTGTCAGTCCAGGGTGTTTCTGATCCCAAGCTGTTCAGTGGTTGTGGTTTGCAGCTTGGGCATGCTTTGCTTTTTTCTTGTTTGTTTGTCTGTTTATTTGTTTAGAGTCCACTAATGAGTGAGTACAAAATATTAGAACAAAGTGGGGCTATTCAGCATTGCTTGAGGGAAGACCTTTAGTTGATTGTTTTTTAAATGCTGAGAAATATTATAAGTGGGCCCTGTAAAGGCAGATTTTTCTTTATCTTGTTTTTGTAGAGGCATTGTCAGGAAACCGTCTTTTAAATCAATAACTATAATAGGCAATTCTTCAGGTAACAGAAAAGGCAAAGGAATTTCAGACTGCAGAGAGCCCATTGACAAACCTGAGTGTTGCCCTTAGATGTGTTACCATTCACCATTTCCAAGATTTCTTTTAAATAACAAATACAGGAGAAATCCAAGGACTGGTTGATTCTTCAATATACTGAGCATTTAACTGCTCTTGTACCAGCTGTTTTAGGGCCTACAACTTCTCTTATCTTAAAGATCATTGATGAACCTATATATGCTTATTTGTTAACTATTTTTAGAGGTAGTGCTGTGGGCATATTTGAAAGAGCAGTGGATGTTGTACCTTGTTTCTGTACAGCCTGAGTGTTTTTGACTGTATCTCATAATAACTTTTTTTTTTTTTTCTGGAAACGTGTTAGTTTATGGTTTATTTCTGTGTTTGGAGGAATGTTAATCTGTATGTTTCATTCTTGTAGTTAATCTCATCCCCCAAAATTTATAGTAATGTAAGCCACATATGACTTTCATTTTAAACTTTATCCTTCTGGTCCTTTACACTCAAGCCATCTTGGACTCTGATTACCTGGATAACATTACAATTCTCCAAACCTAAAATATGTTCTGAAGGGACATATTTACCCCTTCTAAAAAAAAGGCAGAGAGAGAGAGAGTATTCAAATCAACAAAATTAGAAATGAAAAGGGGGACATAAATACAGACCCTCAGGAAATCCAGAGGATTATCAGGTCATACTTTGAAAATCTGTACTCCACAAAATGGAAAGTTTTGGACAGGTACCATTTACCAAAGTAAATAAAGACTAGATTAAATTCCTACACAGACCTATAACCCTAAATGAAATTGAAGCTGTTATTGAAAGCCTCCCAAGTAAAAAAAAGCCCAGATCCAGATAGTTTCAGTGCACAGTTCCGCCAGACATTCAAAGAAGAACTAATACCAATACTCCTCAGTTTTACACAGCAGAACTGAAGGAATATTGCCAAACACTTTTTATGAGGCCACAATTACCCTAATAACCAAGCCACTCAAAAACACAACGAAGAAAGAGAGTTACAGACCAATTACCCTCATGAATATTGATGCTAAAATTCTCAACAAAATCTGGGCAAAGCATATCCAACAACATATAAAAAATATATTAACCATGATCAAGTAGGCTTCATCCCAGAAATGCAGGGATGATTCAACATATGAAAAACCATAAATGTCATCCATCATATAAACAAACGGAAGAGAAAAAAACACATAATCATATCCTTAGATGCTGAAAAAGCCTTTGACAAAATCCAACACACCTTTATGATAAAAGTCCTGGACAGATCAGGAATACAGTAAAAATATCTAAATATAATAAAGGCAATTTACAAGAAGTCAATGACCAACATCAAACTAAATGGAGAAATACTCAAAGCAATTCCACTAAAATCAGGAACTAGAAAAGGCTCTCTCCCTTTATGTATTCAATAAAGTTTTCAAAATTTTAGCTAAAGCAATAAGAGAAGGACAGGAGATTAAGAGGATACAA
Organism: Sigmodon hispidus; assembly: GCA_004025045.1. Lineage (NCBI taxonomy): Eukaryota > Metazoa > Chordata > Mammalia > Rodentia > Cricetidae > Sigmodon > Sigmodon hispidus. The sequence goes on from PVIH01006603.1 coordinate 91,786, forward strand.
ATTGGAAAAGAAGAAGTGAAACTATCTCTATTTGCAGATGATATGATTGTATAATAAGTGATCCACAAAATTCTACCAGGGAACTTCTACAACTGATAAACATCTTCAGCAATGTAGCAGGATACAAGATTAACTAAAAAAAAATAGTATCCCTCCAATACACTAAAGAGAAATGCAAATCAAAACAACTTTTCAATACCACATTACGCCTGTTAGATTGGCTAAAATAAAAAAACACATGACAGCCTGTGCTGGAGAGGTTGCAGAGCAAGGGAAACACTCCTCCACTGTTGGTGGGTGTGTAAGATTGATCAGCCACTCTGGAATGTAGTATGGTGGTTCCTCAGAAAACTGGGAATCAATCTACCCAAAGACCTAGCAATACCACTACTGGGCATATATCCTAGAGATGCACATTCACATTTGCACTCCAAAGGCATTAGCTCAACTATGTTCATAGCTGCATTATTCATAATAGCGAGAACCTGGAAACAACCTAGATGTCCCTCAACTAAAGAATGGGTTAACAAACTATGGTACATCTACACAATGTAGTACTACTCAGCAGTAAGAAAAAATGATATCCTTAAATTTGCAGGCAAATGGATGGATCTTGAGAATATCCTCCTGAGCGAGGTCTCACAAACTCAGAAAGATAAACAAGGGATGGACTCACTCATTAGTGGACTTTGCCAAACAAAACTAAGCATGTCCAAGCTGCAAACCACAACCACTGAACAGTTTGTGATCTGAAACACCTTGGACTGGCCCCTTGGAGCTCATTCCCTCCAGAGAAACACCTGACCCAGTCTTGATGTAGGGGTCAGGAAAGCAGATCCGCCTAGAGTAGGTATTGAAGTAAGCGACCTTGGAGCCTTGGGACCTGCTACTATTGCTGGGGAGGAGATAAACTGATGGAAAGAAGAGTGAGTGACTGGGAGGTGTGGGAGGGAGAAGGAAGCATGAACAAGGAGATACGTGAATAAAAAATAAAAAAGTATGACTTTTATAATAAAACAAAAAATAAAAATACTATGTATCCACAGGATTATAATAGTTATGATTACAAACAAAATATTAAATTTTCAAAATAGTTTAAAAAATAAATAAAATATTTTAAAATTTATTTTGTTTAGTGTTTTGAAAATTTTATCATTCATGAATACTGTTCACATCATTTCAACCCTTTCTTCTCTCACTTCTTCCCATGTTTATCCAACTTTTTCTTAAGTTCATAACGTTCTCTTCTTTGCTTATTAAAAAATACAAGGATAGAAAGTGTGACTTCTTTGTTCATAATAATAAAATAAAAATAAAAAATGAAAAAAACAAAAGAATACATAACAGCAATTATACAACCAAAAAAATACACACACACAGCCTATTGAATCCAATAAATTTTACTTATATGTACATATATTTAGTGCTAGCTACTTAAAATTAGATAATATCACAGAGAAATCATTTCTGGATAAAACTGATGGGCCCTCTCTTAGCAAACAATTCCTGCTTATATTTCTTCATCTAAGGATAGAGCCTTATGAAATTTTCCTTATGTCATGTACAGGTTGATCAGTGCCATTATTCAGGTCTTGCTTGGGCAACCATATAGTTTAGATTTCATGGTTGCAGCATCCCTGTTATCTCTGTATGAAACTATATAGCAGCAGGAGTGATTGTCTTGGACTCTTATCATTTCCTGCTCCTCTTTGGGATGTTTGTTTCACTTCTAAGTAATTCTATTCTTCCCTTGGCATGCATCTTAAGAAAATGAGCACTTCAGAGCTCATAAATATATCTTTTAGATCTTGGTTATAGATTAAATTGTCTTTATTGAACAAAACATTCACATGACAAACCCAGTCTTCCATTTTGGACATGATTTCTGAAAGAAAAATGTTAAGGTTAGAGTAAGATACAGGGGTGGGCACCTGTGGGAGTAACTTAAATTTTTAAAGCATCAGGAATAAATCCTCTATCTTATATTAATAATCAAACAGAAAGAAATGTCTCAGCAGAAGCAGAATTTATAAGCATTTTTTTCTCCTCCTGCAGTACAAGCAGAAGACAAATTCTTGTTGTTTGGGCTGCTGATGCTGTAGAAGTCTCTAAAGCTAATGATACACACTACAATAGGCTGCTTGATGGAGATTCTGATTTGATGGTCCTAGTACAGAACAAAAAATTTGAAGATTAATTTACTTTATGTGTGTTTATATATGCATGTATGTTGGTGATTTGCGTGTGTATATGCATGTACTTGGGCACACACGTGTGTGTGTGCCTGTGTGTGTATACGTGTGTATGCCCCACATGGCGGGGAAGTGTGTGGAAGGAAGTGTGTGGTGGGAAGTGTGTGGTGAATGTATGTGTATGGAAGTGTGTGAGTGTGTGGTCAGGAAGTGTGTGGTGGGTAAGTATGCAGTGGGAAGTGTAGGGTGGGGACATGTGTGGTGAGGAAGTATGTAGTGGGAAATGTGTGGTGAATGGATGTGGGGCAGAGGGGAAGGTACTTTTACCCTTGCAAACCAGAGGGTAAGCCACAGGTTGATGTCACTGTGTTCTGGCACTTGTCACTTTATTTTTGAAGCTGAGACTCTCATTGAAACTAGACCTCACATATTCCTTTACCTTTGGTGACATAACACTATAGACATTATCTTGTATCTGTCCTCAGTACTGAAGTTACAGACTGTTCCTCAATGCCAAGCTTTTCAGGTATACACTGTGCACCTGAATTCAGGGCCTTATCCATATACATCAATGACTTACGCCAAACCCTTAGGATAATGTAATTTTAAACAGAGCCTTTGTGCCACAGAGTGACTGGCCCTATTTAAGCAGACAGCATCATGAATTTTTCTTCACTAGTGGGATACAGTTGTTAACCACCTTTCTAGATGAAATGACCACCAGGAGTGACTCCAGAGAATTCCTGCTCCTCTTGACCTCCAGTTAGAGAGCTTAGACAGATTCTGTTCTTCTGGTAATTAATTTCTTTATCACTCAGTGGTGGCAATATTGGGTTGCTATCTGAGATGGATATTTTAGAGAGTGTTTCGGACACATACATTTTTCAAATACTATTTTGGTTATTGTTATTGTTTGTAAACATGTCTAATTAACAACTCAAAAGTTTGTCACTTAAGTAAAACATTTCTTAGCTATTAAATTGAAATACTTTTAGCAAGGCATTGATGTGCAATAGCTTTTGTAAAATTATTTAATTGTCTTAATATTTTATAATACTCACTACAAAGGGAGACTGGCTTTCTGGTTTTATGACTTTTTAACAACTATTTTGATTTATGGAAGTTTTATTAAAGACTATAGAAATCCTGTTGTAGAGAGTATTGTTTCAACATGTATCAATTTCAAGCTCTTACTGCTAATGTCTTCTCAGGTATTGTACCAGAAGTATTCATTTTTATAATACATCTAATTTCTTCTCAGCTGTTTCAATAGGACCAGTTTTTGTATCAACCTAGTAATTTCTTTTCAATGTGGAATAATATATGTTGTTGCTTTTTAGTTGTCACTGATTTAAGTTCTTTATTCCCCATTCAGAAAAGCTGTATTAGTGATTTAGTTTCATTTCTAGTTTAGGAAGTGTTCTGATGGTCTACTGGATGACTTTATAACACAACAGGAGAAAAGCAGTGAGAACACAGTCTATTTCTAGGTTCTGTCACTGGATCTCCAATAATTAGTGTATTGCTGACTAATTTGTAAAAATACAAGTTTTTTCTTTTGAAGTTTACTCAATATGATATGATTATTTAGTTAATCAGATTATAAAGATCTTAAACAGTTATTTATATGGTATTGGCATTTGTAACTCAAAAAATTATACTAGAGGCACTTATTTAATCATATCTTAATAAGAAAATTATAATGAAACAAATTTTGACCAAAGTGTTTTAACAATTATGTCTCTTGACAAATTTATTTTTGTATAACTTCACTTTTCTGATATTGCATAGTTATTTAAGTACAAGCCTCAGCAACTAACAATGCATCCTGAATTAATAAGGAAAATTATGTACAATGTGCTCTCAATGAGAAGTTTCTTAGCTTTAGAAGCTGAACCTATGCATGCACACATGCATATGCATATATATTCACACTTGTACACACACACATACACACACACACATCAGAGGGACAGAGCAAGGAGTTCTTTAACAGAAGCAGACATAGATTATTTGGAAAAAATCTAGTAAAATTTATATTGAGCAACAGTGAAATATAATTCATCTGGTAAGTAAGGTTTGAAATGGGCTTGATGTGTTGGCAAGGCTTTGAAGGTGTTGATAAGTGTGATAGTTGAAAGGGCTGGTTGATGTTAATTGTCAGCTTGACACAATCTAAAATCTCTTAGAGACCAGATGGACCTTTACTCTCCAGAGTGGGAGACTATATTGACTACATTAATTGAGGTAAGGAGAGTCACCAACTGGGAGTTGCACCAATCCCTGACTTGGATCATATATTATGTTGTATTAAAAAATGGAAGGGAAAAGTGGCACGTATCTATTGATTTCTGCTTCTTGACTGCATATAGTACTTATGAGTTCCTGAAACAGAATCCTTTGCTCAAAGATATCATCTGGAGAGGGTAGGTTTGTACTGCTAGATGAAGTGCCTTAGATTTCTCTAAGAAGTCTGAATCTCTCCTCTCCATTTCTCTGTCCACTTCACTCACTCCTTTTATGATCAAGTCAATTACAAGCTGAAATTTGAAAGAATACATTTTGTATTACATCAATACTGGAACCCACTGCAACAATTATTTTAATAACCAAAGTTACAAAAAGCATAGCTGAAAAGCATCATCTTGCCTGCTAGGAATGTCTTTGATGGGTTCTGCAGTTCAGAATTTTGTACGTAGGAAAGCATTAGGAGGAACCAGGACTACTTATAATGGTTTCGCACATTTCTAAATATTTTACATGAGAAAAGGGCAAATTATTTAAAAAGAGCAATATAGAGTTAAGGTGTGATGGAATTATGGCATAAATAGTTATAGTATCATATTTTCAAGACCAGAATGCCATATTTGTGGTGGTATGACATAACAATTAATTGTCAATGATATCTAGTCATGTGAGAAACTTGAACAGTTGTGCATAATTATTCTGAGATCACTTGATAATAATAATAAATAATGATGTGCTGTACTTGTAAGACTGAGATTGGTATGATTATTATGATTCTTACTGATCCTAAAAAAAATAATGCTCTGATGTTTGTAGAATGACTCCTGAAACATGAGTCTAGAAAAATCATCCTGGTAGTTTTCAACTCAGAGGAAGAAGAAGAGAAGAGAGGGAAGTGAAGACCAAATGCCATCTTCTTGTTAAGAGGCATCGTAGTAACTGTCAATTGGAGAGTTAAAGTTATTGCAGAATTGGTTGCCTTTGAAGATTTGATTCACTACAAACAACTGAGTCACTGACATTCTCACTATAAAATTTTATTTTTCTTTACATTTTCTCTTCTTTCAGGCTGATGTCATCGATGTGAGTTATGGAACTGCAGATGATTTAAAAAGGATTATAAAATTTAAAAATACAACAAATAAAATTGCACTCCTGAAATTAGGAAAATTACCACTGTTATATAAGGTTAGTATAAAGTCTCTTATTTGGTGCTAGAGTAAATTAGTTTTTGTGCTGTTTGTGGTAGGTACTTTTGAAATTATATATATATATAGTGTGTGTGTGTGTGTGTGCCTGCATGTATGAGAGAGAATTATAAAGTGTTATTTCCAATTTATAACACATTAAGATCTTTGTGGAAAAAAAATGATGCCTGTATTTCTTAAATGATGAGATGAATTAAGTTGGGTACTGGTGAATCAAGGAGTATATCTATATAAAAATCCACATCTACAATGTTGACAAGAACTTGGCCTACCTCTTCTCATGATATATATGAAACCTCCAATCTGTGGTTAAAACTGGCTGATTTTTATGTGCATCCATCCTGTTAGAGCAGAATCTAACTGACTTAATACTCTTCAGTGACTACTTATGTAAACTCTCTAACTTCACAGTTATTCCTTGTACTCTGAAATCCATTTAAAATATAATATTCTAAGGACATTTAGAATTTTTACTTAAATTGAAGTTTATTAACACATTCACTGAACAGATGCATCAATATAATTGAAGTAATTAAACAAAATACTGGATAAGGATTTAGCACAATATATAACCAGGACTTCTGGATATTATTCTTTCCAAACATTGTGATTATATCACAGTAAGACCCTTGCTGTGAAGATAAATTGGGCTTTTTCTTATTCAAGTTTTAAGGGTTTTTCTAATCCCCAAGTCTCCCCGCAAAATGTTTCCATAGGACTGTTGGATGGTCTATTAAGAAGAGGCCAGACATGGTGGATCATTCCTTTAGTCTCAGCAATTAGGTGGCAAAATCAAGTTGATATTTCTGAGTTTTAGGCTAGTCTAGTCTACTTGGCTCATTGCATAGTTCCAGGCCAGCCAAGACTTTCAAATAAAACCATGTTCTAAAAAGGAAGGATAGAAGGGAAAAAAAGAAGGAAGAAAAAAGGATGTACTTATAATTAAAACAGTGTTAGGTCCTACATAGCTTTGACATAGTTTTAAATATAAAAAAGAGAGTGATATTATTCTGTGCTGGATATTTTGAAGTGCAATAGATACTTTTAAATGTCATATATATTTACAGGAATCATGCTCAATCAATATATTCTAATTGGAGAGAAAAGATAATAAGTACAGTCATGATCAAAAAATAAAATATTAACAATGGTACATACATGCAATCCAATACTGAAAATGATTTTATATTTGTAAAAATTAATCAAATGGGTATTTTTAAATGAAAGAGGGAAGAAAAGTACCATAGTTATTTGTGTGATTCTAATATTTCATGTGTGGGTCTAATGTGTTCATTGTAGCAATTATGAAATGTGACTTAGGTTAGCTTTAGTAATTGATGATGTGTACATCTTTACACTTGTCTGAATCTACGTGCTATATAATGATGATGTATTTTAAATTTTTATATTAATATTCTAGAGCAATATGTCTGAGGTGAAGAGTACTTGCTGTTCTTCAGAGAGGACCAGTGATACACCTTGTAGTCAATGGTTTCTCTGTTTCTCTCTCTCTCTCATATAAAAATTGTTTAATTCTTCAGTTTTAAGAAGTAATTAAAATGGCATGACTAACCAGTGAAGAGTCCAGCTTTGTCCTAGGCCCTAAAATCAAGTATTTCCTATCTATAATCAAGTTCAACCTATGACCTTTAAAGAATTATCTAATGGAATATTTATTTATCTGTATTTATTCACCCCAAAGTTTATTTCTGTGAAGGGAAAGTAAGTGAATACTTCAAGATGATATATTGTTCTCTTTCTTAGGCAAGATAAGAGAGTGAGGCTTTTAATTTTCATACACTTTGAGTAATATTCCATATCACTATGGCTCAGAAACTCTCAACAAGACCCTCTTTTATTTTTAGGATAATATTAAATTCAATATACAAAATAATAAACTGAGTTTCACAATGATTGGTTATTGCAAATGCACCTTTCAGCAAACTGTTAAAATTATGTATGAAATGTAGAAAATTCACATCTATATGTACAATTTCACTATTATATAAAGGGAATTGTGTAAAATATGTACTTATCCATGGTGTATCATCTTAAAAATCAATTCCTTAGGCATAAAAATGTGGTCTTATTTTGCTGTATTGTTTACAAGTTTGTATTCCAGATAAAATGACCATACACTCTGTAAAACTTCACACAATATCTTCTTCATTTCAGAAAAATAAGTTTTACATCATACTTGTATTTCACTGAAAGGTTACCAGACATAGCTACCAATAAATACACCAACAAAATCACCAGAAAAAAGAGCCCTCAATTTTGCTTTGTTTATATGGAACCCCAGGGCAACAGAAGAGATTTATTGATGTAGTTGTCAATATAGTCAATTTCATACATTTATTAATGTATTCTAACCACAGCTCAGGTAAGGAAAACTCACTCACATACCAGCTTTAAGAATTTACACATAATGACAATTCTTCTAGAAAACTAATTCTCTTTATTGTAGGTTTTCTTTCTTGCTTTCATTTTAAACTCTTGTGCAGGGTGCTGATGTTTTTGATTAAAAATACACCTTAATTAAAAATATAAGATATATAAAATATATTTTATTAATCCTCCCATGTTGGTTAAGCACACAGTAAGTCTGTAGCTTGAATATATTGTGGATATACAACTGTATATTATGTCTGACTTTAATTCATAGTTTAAGCCATCTGTGCATGTTTTATGGCAGAAGATATTAAATGACATTTTATTGCTTCCTGAAATTTGGAGAGGGAAGCATGATCTAGAGTGATAATGTCAGGAAGGATGAGGTAATAAAAGATGGTTCAGCACTTTACACAGATCTCTGAATAAGATCCTCTACATTAGTATATGTAAGCAATATCAATAAAGATTCATAGCACAAGCTGCTCCCAGACTTTAAGAGCATGTGGTTATGCAATTCATCACAGAATAGATAGGCATATCCTAGGATGTTAAAGCAAGAAGCCATAAAAATTTGTGAATATTTTAGAAAATTGTGTAGGCAGGAGTTTTTTCTTTATTCTTTGTTAATGAAGCAAAACTGATGGATAGAAAGTTGTCTTGAAAGATAGTAGATCCTTCTTTTGCCATTCCATTAGAAACCCAATTTCTAGTTCTTCCAGTATTTTCATAACCATATTTATTTTCTCTATTTACGTCTTGATTTAATAAACATGTTATTTGAAAATGGTAAACAACAAAGTCAAGGGCAGAGGCAGATCATTCTTCCTTCCCATTAATATAAAGACAATTCATTCAGATGAAGAGAAAGACTGATGTTGTTAGTCTGTGATTACCTCCTTCTCTGTGTGTATGCTCACAGTAAGCTGTGCTTGGAAAGTGCTTGAAACAGGAGGCCATGAGGGCTCAGGGCACACAGCTGCTACTAGTCAGTAAATGCTGGGAGACCCACCACCAAAACGTGTGGCCTTTTTGCTGAAATGATATAATTATTTCCTTACTGAAGTTTCTAAAATTGGAAAAGAATTGAGAGAGGCAAATTTATATTTACTTATTGATAGCCATACCACATACACCTGAAACATATACTGATGATGACAATTCAAGGCTCAGCAGATTTTATTCGATTTACCAGAGTACATATGGTTTATCACAGTAGCTCCATATGACCATGAAATATGCCTAGATTATCCCATATATGACCTGTGGTTTCTATGTGAAAGGCCAACCTTCACTTTTGTCAGAATAAAAACCAATGTATGCTTCTGATCTCACACAAAAGCAGAACTATGTGTATCTCCCAACTACTTCTACTGTTTCATTTGGCAAAAGAAACCTTTTATGAGGACAGAGGAGACAAAAATGTTGATCTATAGGTCTGCTGAATATCAGTATGACAGGAACAAATTGACTTGAAACGATACGTCACTAATATATTTTTGTACATGGATCAACATATAAGCAGCTATATGTAAGTATAGCAAGATGCTTTATCATTTTCCTTCAGAAGTTTTCCTATAGACTGATACACTTTATCTGTTTTAGTTACCAATGTGAGTGTCTGTGAACCAGTTATTAAGTAGGAAATAATCAGAATTTCATCAGAATCCAAAAGCAATGCTAAGTTTATTGTAGATGACTAATTTTTAATTTATCCTTGAGTACTTCCTGTAAGTTTTTTCAAATAAAGTTATTTTCCAACAATAATCAATATGATCTAAATTAGCTTACCATATCACAATGTTTTATTACTATTTTTATTTCAATAAGAATAAAAATTAATTTTATCTGACAGTATTGATTCACTTAAACTTTACTGACTAATCACATATTTAATTTTGTAAGTGCATGTAAAATTTTAATTGGCTGATTAGTTTATTCCAAGTAATATATAATCTAGCTTGCCTGAGGTTACATATGTTATTAAGCTATTAATTATTAAAACAGAACAGAGCTTATATTTTTCCCAAAGTTGCATGTCATGTACAAAATACCAGAGAAACAAACATTTATTTGAAAGTGCTTTAAATGAGTGACATGTGGGAACTCATCTAGAAACAGAATTGGGTCCTAAGAACAGTTAGATTACTTAGTGCATATATCCTTAATATAAACATGTGAGTGCAATTATATGAAGAGGATAAATCATTCCAAAACCACTACTACTGATTTCTGGCAGAGTTCCAAAAACTTAATCCCAACACTCAGGAGACAGATGCAGGTTAATCTCTTATTACAAGGCCAAAATATTATATTTAATAAGGTCTGAGCTGGCCAGAGGTATATTGTGAAGAAGTGTCTATAAAAAAAAGAAGTTGAGAATAATTATTGCTTATACATGTCTTTAAATATGTCTTAATACCAAGTCATTTACTGACAAACACAGGCTGATAAAACTTTTAAATTGTCTTTGCTTCATTACAATTCTCCAATATACATTTTACATTATCTTGCAAGTAATTCCTTAAAAAATTATTAAGGGTGTACATCACTAAGAACATAAAATTTTATTGACTTGTGTCATGTACATTGAAATGCACCAAATGATGATATCTTCATCATTTAATTATAGCATCAAACATAAACCTATTGAGTTTGACATTAGGGTTAAATATACACATCTTTTAAAATTATCAACTGTGTAAAGCCAAACCTTCTGGCTAAATAGATGGTTCAATTGACTAAAGAGAAGACTCAGAAGGGTAATGATTGCTTGTAACCACTGATCCATCTCTCCAGTCTCTTATATGCCATTTTAGACTTAAAAAATTAATGTCCCATAGACATGTTGCCCGAAGTCTTCAAGGACTTACCTCATTTATAGCTATAAGTCAGGAACTAGCACACCTATCTCTGCAGCAGCCTCAAAATATATATACACTTTGAATAGTAGAAATGTTGTTTCTGAGAATATTTCTCATTTTGATCTGCCATTTTTAAAATCTTTGTATTTTCTAGCTATAAAATCCTTAACTCTTTGGTTCACCCTACAGATAATATTTTCACTGATTTCTACTCTCTACCAATGACAGATTATAAATTGTGCTTCTATAAATGTATAAATGATCATAGAATTGTGAGTTCAGATGGAAATAATTTTTTACACTCAATGGAATATAAGATTTACTAGAATCAATGTGTAGGGTCTGATAATTCAGTCATCCATTTAACTATTGTTCATTGATCAGTAAAATGCAAGCTGATTGAAAGTTTTAGAGGGTGAAAAAAATCTCAATGTATTGGAATTGTGGTAATTTTCAATCCAACAAGTAGTATTTCAACATCCTAGCATGTTTTATGTAAATAATCTCCACCCCAGGATAGGTGAGGTTGCAGATGTTAACAATGAAGAATGTATCAACTTGGAATTAAATTTAGAGAGTTACTTTTCTGTTGCACTCATTTATTTATCTCTAGCATCTATTATCTATTTATCATCTATCTACTGTCTATCTATGTATCTATGTACCTATCTATGTATCTGTGTATCTATGTATCTGTGTATCTATCTATCTGTCTATCTATCTATCTATCTATCTATCTATCTGTCTATCTATCTATCTATCCATCCAAATATCATCTGTCTCTGTGTATGTACATGTAGTGATTGGGGGTGTTTGTGTGCCTGTCTGTGTATTCATGATGATCTGGTCCTCACTGTGTCCAAAGACAGCATATGATCCACTAGAGATGGATGTGTACTAAAGTTTAAGGGCAGCTTGTGAGAACTTGTTCACTCATTGAACTGTATGTCATCCAGCAATTGACCTCAGGTTGTTACAAGTGTCTTTACCCCCTGAGTCAACACTCTGGCTCAACTGAAATTAGGGTTAGTTCTGACTAATTGCTTGGCTCTTGCTGGCTAATAGTTCTAAGCTTTACTCACAACTTTAATTGTGTAATACAGATTGATTTATGATTTTAGGGAGTTAAATAAAATATATTTTAAATATCAAATGTACTGGACATGGAATAGAAACCAATTTCTGAAACTATATACACTAAAATTATTCTAAGTAAACTGAGCAAGTTCTCTCATTTTCTCACTCTTCCTGCTTCCTCGTCTCCTCTGTGTGTCTGTGTGTGTGTGAATATCAAAGAAAAAGAAGTCATGATTTTGAAAGCGAAAAACATGATGAGAAGAATTGAAGGGAGAAAAGTTAAGCATAGTTATATGTAATTACATATTTAGTTTTTAAAACTGAAATTTAAGAGAAAACTTTTAAAAAAGAAACTAGTTGTCCCTTACTAATTATATTGTAACTAATTATAGGGAAAAAGTTTCCATCCTAAATTTTCTTTCCCTAAGCCCATATGAAATTTCCATAAGCAAGTTAGGTTTCAATAAGTATTTGTTATAGGTGGGCATAACAATGTGTACCTCTAATCCCAGAACTAGGGAGAGAGAGGCAGACAGACAAATAACTGATATAAATGTGTCTTTATATGTTGACCCTCGAGATGATGATAGTCAAAGATACAAGGTGCCTCCATTACATCAGAAACAGATTCCTCTGAGACATTCAGCACTAGCACAATTTTTGGACTTTTCAGACTTCAGACTGTGCTAACTGCATTTCTATTGTTTAAAGCAACCCAATTTGTGGCATTTTGTTATAGTAGTCCAACTCTTATGTCATGATTATTTATTTTTTTGTTTGAAAGTTCAGTCTGAGACCTTATGTTTTTAGATACTTGCTCTCCTTCTCATGAAATGAAAAGAGGTCATGAAAACATTCTAGTGCAAAAGCAGTCTATGACAGGTATCTCTGACAGCTTAGCCCAGATGCACCAAATAGGGGAGTTGTAGCAGCTACTAGACAAGATGAAAAGAATCCAAGAACATAAAAATCTATGCAGAAATTTGGAAAAGCACAGGAGTACAGTGTCATGTGGAATTTCTCTTCAGAGTTAATTAGAACACAGCCAAGAGTCCAGAAGTTACATCAAGTCCTATCAAATTTCAAGATGAGGAAGCATGGTGGATGGCTTGTTTACTGCTGACTTTCAACTTTTTGGGTTTTTTTTTCTGTCTTTAAGCATTTGAAACCTGCTCCTCTGATCTTAAACTTGCTTGGGTTATTATGCGATATAGTTTTACTTATTGAACTCCTTTTACTACTGGTATATATATTAATAATAATAATAAAAAAACTTTCCTCATGATGCTTCTATGAAGAACACATGAACCTGAGAATACCTAGCACCAAGTTAAGTGCACCAGTCACTGTCAACTTATGCATGCATTTTCAGAATTCTGGATTGAGATAAAATCTTTGGAAATTAATGATTATGTGCAGTCTATAAATGTTTAAGATGAGTTTCAAATGCTCTATCAAACAAGAGGCTTGTATTGATTTCATAGCAAAGTCAGCCAAATGATGATTCCCATCACTGTTCAGACCAATGACTGCTAGACAGCACTTCTGAGCTATTACAAAGGTAGGCTAACACAGAATTTATTTCTATTCTGGCTCCCTTTCCCCTTCTGTATTCATTTGTCTCTCGGAGCAGCAGAGCAATACACCTCTTTACACAAGTTACAAATCAATACACTACCCTTGATTCTCCCTCAATGCCCTCATTTTGTAAATTGCCAAAGTTGCAACTTTTAACATGTCTTTAATCTTCTATGCTATTACTGCTTCTCAGGTACAACTTTCCCTGCCCCTGATTTTTCTCGATTGACACATACCCTGTGCTGCTGTTAGAGTGTCTCTGAAAACACACAGTGGCAATGAGGCTTCTATGTTAATATCAGATATCCAGAGGAGTTTTAGGACATTTTGATTAATGATGTTTATCCATTTTAATCCACATATAAGCATATTTATCCAGTACAGTGTATATTTTAATGGAATTTTTTTATTGCCCTAACAGATAACTGATAAGAAGTAACTTATGGGGTGGCAATTTCATCTTAGCATATTGTTTGTGGGAATAATGGTTCACCAAGGCTTAAAAGGCAGGGCAGAAGAATTTAATTTACATTATGTCTATAGTTACCAGTCTAGTAAACAAGTATTGGGCATATGTGAATAATATACAGTATGTTCCCAACAGTGTGCTGTGTTGCTGTATCTACATAGTGCTAGACTGTTCAGGTAAAACTAATTTCTATCTCCTTATCATTACTTGATATTCATAAAATTTGAGCTAATTCTTTTATTTTCATCTAAAAGTATATAATAATTACCAAGTATAGTAGTTTCTTTGAAAGCATGAGGACCTTATTTCAGATGCCCAGCACCCATATAAAAGACTAAAAATGTGCAGAACCAGGCAGATTTCTAGAGTTCATAGGCCAGACACGCTAGTCCACTGAGGAAGTGCAGTTTAATAATGACTACATGAAAAAAGAAGGTGGAGAGTGAGAAATAATGAAACCCATTTCAACCTCCAACCATATGCATAGGCATACACATAAATACATTCACTTGCACATACTTATTTACACACATGAACAAGTACACACACATATACCACATATACACATTATAATAGACTATAATGAATAACAGTATCTCCACTGTTCAGTAGAAATCCAGAACTTATTATTTTCATTTACACATACATATTTTTAAAGGATGTAGAAACACGTTTGAGACAAATAGTATTCTTTTTGTCTTCATAAAGAGTCTTATGATTCTTACGCTTTGTGTCTATGACCTGTATAATATTAACCTTTGTCATTCTCTATCATTCAAATTCAACTTATTATAACTCTTAGGCCAATTCATGCTATTCTCTCTGCTCTGTTCATGTAATTTTGTGTCTTCTACTTTGAACACTTCCTTTGAACAAAAACTTTCAGACTTACTCTAGATTCAACTACCACAGGACACTTTCATTAGCCTCTATCTTTCTATTGAGGAATTCCTTACTTATTTACTAATCTAAACAGTGATCAAACCTTTATGACTGCTTTTATTATACTATGAAATCTCTCAGATGCATATGGAGATAAGTCTGTAACTGAACTATTTCCCCTGCATGTACATGGCAGTGTTCTGCCACCACTGCCTCACTGGAATCATGTAGGAATTTTTCATTCCTCATATGGTTACTTTATGTTTTGAATACTAAATAAAATGTTCAGAGGAGGGGGGGCCACAATCAATAGTGGATGTGACATTGTGTATTGTGGTAAAAACTCACCACCAAGAGGTATGTTTTAAATAAGGTTTATTTTGTTAGAATCACGTACAAAAGAAAGTTTTAGCAACGCATCAAGCCGCCGTATCGACCCGCCGCCTCGCCGCGCTGCCGCACCAAGGGACACGGAAGACCTGCCTCTCTCTCCATGCTCCACTTCCATCTCGTCTCTGTAGATCATGCCCCTCCCATATTTTTTAAAATTTTTATTAATGTGAGCTTTAAATTTTTTTGTGATCAAAGTAGACTTTTTTTTTATGGAAACAATGAGTTTTTGGAATGTCTTAATATGTTTATCTATGTCAGACAGCTTAATTTTATATTTTTTATGTTGAAATCTCTTAAAATAAGTAGGTAAGAAATATATTATTACACAGAAAAGCAAAAGGACTCTTGGGTGGAGATAATCTTTAAATGTGTAATCTTGGAAATAATTTTTTATCACCATTGTGAAAAAGTGAGTAAAATTGTGAACATTTATTTGATCGGACATTTTAGAAGAAAGAAAAAAAAAATTTGTCTTATTTAGATGTAATGAGGACTTACGGTCAGCAGATGTCGTAGTGCAGCAGCAATACGGTGCTTGAAACGGGGTGGTGATTTAGCCCAGAGGTTTTTTGTCAAATGCCTCTACAAATCTTATTAGGCATGTACTTTTAGAACTGGGTCTTAGGAGTTTTTTTGTACGCAGATTTTTTTTTGGCTGTTGTATTGAACACCTGTGCGCGCAGATGGGGGCCAAAGTGTACAGAGTGCGGAATCTGGCGGCGCGCACAGGCGCAGAATCTGGCAGGTTTGGGGAATTAGCCCCACATTGGGCGCCAATTATTGTGGTAAAAACCCGCCACCAAGAGGTATGTTTTAAATAAGGTTTATTTTGTTAGAATCACGTACAAAAGAAAGTTTTAGCAACGCGTCAAGCCGCCGAATCGACCTGCTGCCTCGCTGCGCCGCCGCGCCAAGGGACCGGAAGACCCGCCTCTCTCTCCGTGCTCCGCTTCCCTCTCGTTTCTGTAGACCATGCCCCTCCCATACCTGTACTATCCATTATTTCCCCGCTACAATTGTGGATGCAATATTTCCACAAATACCAGCTCTATTGTTCAGAAGTCAGCAATAGCTATTTGAGTACTTCTATATCAGCTCTATTCATCAAAAAGGAGTTTAAATATGGGAATTCAGCAGAGGTGACTCTGACTCAAACTTCCTAAACTGGGTCTCAAAGAAGATGAATTCGGATGTGTTATATACTTTAAGCATTCATCATACATTTAACTTCATTCATGCTCACAATCCACTAATACAGGAGCATGCTCTACCTGTCATCCAAGCTGAATGGCTGTATTTAATTTACATGAGAAACAGAACCCCTATTTTCCTCCTAGGGTTTAATGGACCCCTCTTGCCCTATGACTGTTTTGTGAATCAGTCCCTAGAACAAAAATTTGTAACAAAGCTAGGATGACCTCCACAACTAATTCATTCATTTCCAAAACTTCATAGGAAAATGATCACTGACTTTCTAAAGCAATGGCTTACAATACAATTTAGTAATTAAGGACACTTTCAACATGGTGCTCCAAACTGGTTTTACCATGGTGGTCTGCTATACAAAAACTAGTTGAAGTCACCAGAGTAAAATACTATTAAAAATATTGACTTTTCCTGAAAAAAAAAAAAAAACCATGTAGGTTGGGAATAGTTTATTAACTACTTTAGAACAAAGCATTTATAAAACAGTTATTAAAACCTAAGATGATTTCTGTGGTAGAATTTTATGCATTTGTTGGCTAGATTGCCTGATCACATTATCTCCAGTTTTGTTAACCTTTGTACATTTTACATTATAACATTATACTGATATTACTCACTATCCACAGGTAACCCATTAATGCTGTACCTTATTGTGTTAGTTACACTACTGCAGTGTTTTGAAAATATTTGACAACCTTGAAAGAACAATACTCAATTTCATTTGGAATAACAGGAAAGCCAGGATTGCCAAAACAATTTTACTCAACAAAAGAACCTCAGGAGGTATCACTATCCCTGACTTCAAGCTATACTATAGAGCTACAGTAATAAAAACAGCTTGGTACTGGCATAAAAACAGACTTGTGGACCAATGGAATAGAATTGAGGATCC